>JARQSW010000489.1:1245403-1551828 GCA_030142375.1 Calameuta pallipes
GCCACTGCCGGTCGCCCTACTCCCGCTTCCTACTAGCTCCACCCCGGGACGGCATTAATGTCCCGCAGTGTACATGCATTGACTGTGGGTTTTAAGTAGTAGACTGCGGGTTGTAGGTTGTAGGTTGTAAGCAGTATAGGTACACTCTATAATTCATTGAAACCTTCCGACGATCGAACTCTTTGCGAATTTATGCCGCTGGCTGAGCTTTCGAGAGTATTTCTCCTGCAATTCCACTTTTCGCGTTGAGCTTCTTCTTTTCTTCGCTTCTTTCCCGTCAACGTTCTTCCACGTCCTTACGTATATCCAAGTAACAATACAGAATGGAATACGGGTAGTACGAGTACGTGTACTTTCGCATAGTACCAAACAGACATACAGCTGTGTATATATAGGTATAGATACCGAGTAAAACTAAGGGGTTGAAAAATATTTCATTCCAGGATAAGAAGTACGTACCAACCCCTATAAAGATATCTGGATGAGTTTAGCTCTCGTACCGGGCAAGCAATTCAAAGTTCTTTAACTCTGACGCCCTCCTCCCCCAAACCCTTTTTCTTCTTCTGACCTTTCTTTTTTTTAAATCTCTATCTCCTATAAATCTTATATTTGCCGTACGGAATGATTTTTATTTATTTAAATATCCAGCTACTCTAAACAATAATAATAACAACAACGGCAACCCCTACGATTCCACGAGTCTATACGTGCCGTACACGAAGTAAAACTGTTGTATCTATTGTATATATGCGCGTATACGTATATATATATATACGTATTTACCACGTATTAACCACCTAGGGACGACGATCGTTAGATCTATATATATATATATATAGATCTAATACTCAGAACGATCAAATGCATCGAGAATCAGCGAGGCATACAATCCTTCATTTTTTATGATTATATCGCCAGTGAGTGAGCACTCATATACAATAACGTACACAGGGTATATACTAAGAAAGTCTTACGATCGTGAATGTTCGTATATAGTATACGATGACGTTATCAATAGGTAAAATGTCATTTAATAAATCAACATTGATCAAAGATCACCCGTGACGAAATCGACATTGACAGTGAAATTTGAGAATTTCAATTGAATCGGTTCGCCCGCGTGATAAGGGATGCTGCTGAATCAGTTTGATATCAATAAATCGTACTGGCCCATCAGAATCGAAGCTGAAGCCATGTACCGTGAGCGTATAGATAAAAGGCGATTCTTATGATGGTTGATGCTGAGGAGCCATGTAGGTATAGTCAGGTTGGTAATTACGGTCGAGTTGAGGTTGGCCATCCTGCCATGGCGTACATCTCAATACCGTATACGGTGTGCGTAGATACGTCATACATGTACGTATACGCACGTGCGTGATCGTATGCGTAGTTAGGGGGGGGTGGAGCACCGATGTATATATACGTATAGATATAGTACATGGGGTAGCCATGGGTTAGGTTAATACGTGTAGTGAGGGTAAATATTTTTTCTTTCACTTTCTTCGTAATAGTGTGCACTCCTGAACGGGTCCAGATTGGGATGCTTGTATACATGTACATATATGTATATATATACACACATAGGTGCACGAAGTGGGCCTTACCTCGTGACTAGCGCGGGGCCCGTAGGGTGGGTTACCGTGAGTGCATGGTACGGAGTGAATAATGCAGCGTGAGTGGAAGTGGAAGAAGAAGAAAAGGAAGATGTCGAAGGGCGGGGGGGGGGGAGAAGGAAGAGGGAAGGGGGGGGTTAAGGGATGCGAACGAGAGGCTACAGCGAGGCCAAGAAAGAAGGATGATGGTCTTAAGTATAGGGCTTGGTTAACGATGTTTGTTTTATACATTGGCAGCCTCTTGGAACCTGTAATCTTTCTAAACGAGATATTACCGTGAGGCCCCTTGCGAAAACCTACTACCACTCCTTCCTCGGAGTATCTACCCTTGGGGCCCAGTTTGATCCTACTGGATATACCTATATATATCCTCCGGTATGCATCTTCTTCACAGCCACGGGACCCAATACTCTCGCGGTGGGCCTCACTCAGGCATGCTTTTCTGTAGTATCACGATACTCGAGTGGGCCCTACCTTCGCGTCTCTCGAATTAGTTTATACCGTTCCCTTGTATAGTGGGCCCAAAATTGCCAGCCATTCATGATGCTCTCTTTCCATAATCGTAAGCTTCGCTCTTCACGCCTACTGCTATAGGGGTCTGGTTGATGGTTTTTTGTTTTGTTTTTCTTTTTTTTTGTTTCTTATATTGGGCCCATTCGTATAATTGCTTGTCCGCTACAGTATAACAGGTAATTTTTTGTTTTATAGGCCCCTCATTAAACTTCTCTATAAAGAGTGTCACACGCAGACGTTTATCGAGTCATCTTCAGAGTAGCTGTATAACAATAGTGACGTGCGTCGCGCCTCGTTTCACGGGCGTTAATACGACGTATTTAAAAATCGACCCGATGTTTAAGGAGGTTCCTATTGTCCTTCTCCTAGTCTCGACTTACACGGCACATGTCCGCGTTCACACAAGAATCACGGCTGTTTTAACGGTAGCCTATGTGGGATGTACGCGTGCACGTAAAATCTCGTGGCGCGGGCCACGCGTTGTCCCCGGGGCGAACGTGCCCAATCAATTCGCCACGGGTAAGCGAGGTTTCAGTCATCGATCTTACCCAAGAGTTGGGAAGGGACGAGTGAGAAAAGAGCGAGAGAGAAAGAGGGGAACAAGCTCCCCGCGAAGCTTACTGTGAACGAGAGGAACGCGGAGTCGGGAGACATATCGAAAGAGATCAGAGGGAACGAGAGAGTCAGAGCGAAGAACAAATAACGTAGACAGAGACAGAGAGAGAGAGAAAGAGAGAGAGAGAAAGGCGCTACGAAACGGTAGTAAAACGAATCCTAGTATCATCGTCATCCTCATCTAGCGCCAAACAAGATCAGCGGGTTGGTAATGCGCTACAGCGAGGATAAACCCTCCGCACTCTTCTGTTGTCCCGCTCCAACTGATAACACCGTTAGATCCCACACCAAACGCACCCCACGTATTTTTTTCCCTCTAAGTTCCTGTCCATCGTCAATGTAGGGAGGGACACACACACACACACATTCCAGACCCTTTCCACTCTCGTTCTCTACAACCCCCTCGTACCCTCCACTCTAATACACTCTGCTCCCTTCGCACGTCTCCACTCTACCCTTCGCTCCATCCACTCCCACTCCGACCCCAGAGCATAGCATTTACCCTTACTCCCACTCCAACCACGTAAGACCCTTTACTGTTTCACTCCCTCGTTAACCGAACGCATGCGCGCCCTCTCTTGCACCATCCCTCCCCAACCCGCTCTTCTGCCCCTAACCCATTATCATAGCCACGGTACGTGCGTCTGTGTGTCGCGCGCGCCACGGAACGGCCTAAGTTCCCCAGGGTCGCGAAGGACGACGTCGACGATGACGGCGGCTGGGGCCCCAGCTACGGTAATTAGCCGTAGTGGCCTCCAAGCGTGCGTGTGAGCCTCAAAATGCGTTGCAATTGTGCAAGTGTGCAAGTGTGTCCGTTGCGTGCGTGTATCGACGTTTCTTCGGTCACGGGGGGGGGGGGGGGAGGAAGGGGGAGGCTGTGCCGGTATTGCACCGACATAGGGACGAGGAGGGGTGAGTCTTTCAAAGCCATCCCTCCAAAAAACACGTAGATGGTGACTACCAACGTCGGGGTCCGCTATTACCCCCTTGTGCCCCTCGACTCTTCATCCACGCCCCCCACCCTTCCTCTCATCCTATCTCGTCGTCCTCCGTAACCCTTATATACACGTGCACGCACACTTCTCACTACCTAACCTATACCTGTATCCATTCCTATATTTATATCCGTACCAATACACACTCCTTATCTGTATTACCGCTAATGTCCTCAACAGCATCGGGGGAGGGGTCACCCACCCTCTTTCCCCCCTCGCAGAAATCCTGCCCGTTTCTCCACTGACGCTGCTTTCCTTGCGCATCCTATCCTCGCCTCTCTCTCTCTCTCTCTCTCTCTCTCTCTCTTCGTCTCTTCTTCATCCTCTTCGTCTCTCTTACCTTCCTTCCCCTTCACCCTACCTCGCCTCGCTTGTCGTCAGCTAATGCGTTCCGCGAAGAACGCACCTAGCGATGCCTCTCGGCTGAATCCCGCGAGTTTCGCGGATTTTTCGCCGCCCCTGCTACACGTCCGTCCCATCCCTTAACCACGTAGGTATGCAAGTCGCGCTCGGTATTTCTCTTCCCGGTATATATGAGCCTATATACATGTACATGCTCATCCTCGTCACCTTATTTTACTTTGCTTTTCTATCTACGTATCCTACCGAGACTAGCTCACTCGGCACGCTCTTGGGAATTCTAACGAGCTCGACGATCCTGCATGCTTACTTACTTACCCACCCGGTATACGTAGATGCGTAGGATATACAGCGAGGCAGCGAATTGGGGAGGGAGGGGAGACTAGGATTGCACGAGGAGAGTGTCTTACTTAAAATTAATAAGAATGATATACCCAATGAAGGGAAAGAAGAAATAAATATCTAATGGCTCTTATCGCGTTCTCTCTCCTTCTCTCCTCCCATCATTCTCCCATTTTATTTTTTACCGTCTATCGTCCCTCGTGCTACCCTCTTAGGCGCACCCACGTATATCGGCAACGTCGGTCCCCAGGTCTCCATTGGCCAGTCGCACGATAATTTTCTTACCACCCTCGCGTTCCTCGTCCGCACTTCTATTTTGCGTCTGTTGTTAAAGAAAAAAAAAAAATAATAAAAGAACCGCCTGCGTGTCCGCGCGTGGTCGATGGGTGCGATTAACACGATAACAAATCTTCCACGGACCTCGTGTCGCACGCGAACCGAATGCGCCGAGCGCATATAAGCCTCCTGGCACTTTTCCTCTTGCAAAAAAGCATTGCGTAACCTTTGCCTCCCTCCTTGTATCCATTCTACGCGTAACGCACGTATGCGCGCGCGCGCATGTTACGTCACGCATATACACCCTCTCACCCATGTATCCATTCATGGTGCAACTGTACGGAGTGTGCGTACGGGAGACTTTGGTGTACAGACTTTTCGGAGTACTATACTCTGTGCTTTATGAAGAGAGGAGAGAAAGAGAGAGAGAGAGCGAAAGCTGCCGAGAGAGATAGATTCTATATGTTTACCCTTTATCGGACCAACGAGAAGCAGGTCTTATCGCACTTGTCAGCTGGTACTACTGTATACGTACTTTCATGGCGTACAACCTGTATGCAAAATTATGCGCGCACGATAGAGAGACGTCTAACGCTAATTGTCACCGTAGGTAGCGACCAATTCGTTATGTGCGATGACATGTTCATGACTGTTAAGATATATAACTGTAAGGCCGAGTCCACGCGCGAGTTCAGAGAGGAACCTTTATACATATGCATGTACCACCTTTAGCATTGAGTGTATACAAGTTATTATAGATATATTAAATATATTCGCTCGTATGTCGATAAAAATTTTTTTTTGTATTTTCTCAAACTCTACCCTCCTTCACTCTGGGAATAGATGAATTTGAACTTTTTTTTTCCTTTTAATTTTGGTTAGATCCAATTTTTGACCGAGCCTAAGAACGAGAATGAAATAATATATTCCGAATGGCAAAGCCGGGAGCTCGTCGAATGGATGCAATGAAGACGTGACGTCCCTCTATTGAGCTCGTGTGTGAGTGCGATAATCAAAGGGTTGCTCGTTCCTGGCCCCAAGCCCTTTCTTCTCTCTCTCTCTCCCTCTCTCCTTCTCTCTTTCTCTCTCTCTCTCTCTCTCTTCCTCTCTCACTCTTCTATCTTCCCTTTTTTTTACGTACTCCCTTATCCACAATACCTTCGCGTAGCATTGCGCGCCCTTCCTGGCCCTCCTCGAGAAATTTTACCCTGGAGCGTACACCGATCTCGCTGACTCCAGTATGGAAGTGCTTCTGTATTATATGTATGTGTATTATACATGTATATACGGTATGTATCTTTGCCTCTTTTTTTATACCCGTTCTTTTCTTTTCTTCCTTCTCTCCTTTCCGTTCGTGGTCTATCTCTTGCTTCGTCATTTCTTACGTAATGTATTACTGTCACTTAATGATGGGGAATGCGCGTCCTCGAAATAGATAATCAAGTTTATGATAAAATTAAAAAATGTTCATCACTCTCCCCCTCCTCTTCCTTCCACTCTGTGTCCTTTAAATGCAGGTGGCTATAAGGAACGCGCGCCAATTTCTACTGGCTGTTAAAATGACTCCGGGTGCCGAAAATTTTCTCGAGGTGGCAAGGAGGTCGCGCCGTAGCTGCCAGCCAATTTCTGAATGCAAATACTCGCGGTGTCGAGAGGGTCGTGCAGTGCTTTTACATCAGGGGTTGGTGGTATGCAAATAGAAAGCTGTTACGAGCAGCTTCTCTCTATACAGCTCGGCCGCAGGGTAGTCGGGACACTCCCTCCACTCTCACTACTGTATTTCACTGTGCAGGCATATAAAACGCTTCGCTATCGCTAGTTATAGCGGCCCGAAACTACCAGCAGTGGTATCGCCGCGTCGTTCTATATAACTAACCTAGCTAATAGTAGCTTACCAGGGTTCCAGAATACCAACCAAAACCTATGAAAACGCGGCTGCAAACTGTACTAACCCACAAGTCGCGAAATCCCGCTGTGAATTCTATGCGGGAATAAAAGTAGACCCGTCGCTTACTAGTTGGCCGTTATAACGTACCTGGATATAGATAGCCAAGCGTATTTTACGTTGCATTCACTCGGTCGTTCTGCGCTCTGCTCTCTCGCACTCTTATTGGCACGTCCTAACGTTCATTCAAAAAATCTTTTTGCTTTCAGCCTGAACGGAGTCAGGAGTACGTTTTAGGCCTCTCTTGTGGCGCCATAAAATTACTTGAAGCTTCGATGATTTTTTCCTCTCTTTCCATGCGTGTGTTATTACGTTGTATATATATATATATATATATATAACGTTTTCGTTTATATATATATAGTATATAGAGAGAGGGGGGTAATACTCGCGGATTTCAGGATGGATATCGAAAACTGAGATTAAGACCAGACCATGAAGTACATATATGTATATACCATGTACGATAAAGGAACAAAGGGTATAAGAGAAAGAGGGATAAGGCCCTTTGGGCATCACTCGCTTGATCCACGGCTTTGGGTATCCTCCGAGTAGCCCGGTATAATTTCGGCGTTTATGGGCTACGCCAAGAACAAATAATAATTTAGTGGGCGTGCGCAGTCCTCACTCACTAAAGGATTCGTCGTCCTTCTCCCACTCGCATACTCCGTTTCCCTCTTTCCTCATTTCTCGTATCCCGGGCCCATTCCTAAGGGCCCATTCCTGTATAAATAACGAGTGGCGCCAGCCGAACTTCTACACCCGTTAGGTTATTATACACGTATACACGTCCGTGACGTATGTGTACGGCACTCGCGCTCCTCGTGAACCGGTGCCCGGCTAAGGCCCATCGCTGCGTACGACCCTGGCTATCCGTGGGCCCTATAACTCTTGTCCGTGTGACTGTCTCTATACGTGTACTCCTCTTTTTTCTACGTGTTATCCAAAAATCATATGTGTCTGTACAAGCAACACTGTGAGCTCCTACGATCATGTGTTAAGTCGTTAAGGTTATACGATGCGAACACACGTGTTATATACGTCGACACTAGCGTCGCGACGCCGTGCCTACTTTATACACCTTTTCTTTTATTACAAGCGTGTAATCTCAGGTGCGATAGCGTCGAGTGATTCGAGTTAAGCGTTAACGACTAATTACCTGTGAGGTGAAAATTCACTGGACGGGCTGTCACGCGTTTAAACGGATACCACTGTGAAGTTGGTAAGTTTTTGGAAAAAAAAAAAATTCGTGAGAATCGTAAACGCGCGACTGCCACCTTCAGGCAGCTGCTTCACTTCTAGAAGGCCCATTAAAATTCCCTAGGTGGATCCTGGTGATTAATTGCTCGCGCCATGACCAATTATTCAAATCTCCCGGCACCAGCTATACAACCGTCTGTACAGGTACTGACTACACAGTCACCATCCTTAAACATATTTTAAATCTTCATCGAAACGTGCGAGCAATTAATTATCTACAATTTACTCGTCTTTACTTTTTTGTCGATCGATCCTATCGATTATTTTGTTTAGGGATACCGATATCCGGTAGACGCGGCAGTAACTTTTTACGCGCGAAAAACGAAGTGTATCTTCTAGCTACCAGACTTTAAGGTATATGCTTTAAGGTACCGCCGGATCGAATACGAAAGACGTAACTTTGAAATTCTGCGTTTTACCGGTTAAAAGGTTCCCTGCAGGGGTCCCCAGGGTACCGAGAGGACAGAGCCAGGACTACGGGAGGATTTTCGTGGTGAGAGTTGGGCCCTATCGGTTTCCATATCAGTAGGCTCATCTCTCCCACTCAGGTCTCCCTCGGTCCCGCTCGTCGGATACCACCGGTGTGTCTGATGCTCAGAAGCGAAAGGCACATATAAACCCGGCCTTAACTGCTTTACGACGATCGTTTGTACCGATTTGTTCGACAAGAGTCCAGGACGCTGGACGGGACGCGCGCGCGCACCGCCTTCGTTCCTCCTTCTTCCTCCTTCTTCCTCCTTCTTCCTCCTCGTTCCTTCTACCTATCTCCTATTGGCTCTTTATACTTATTCTCGGCTCCTTCTTCGTTCCCCTTTGCCATTTCATCAGGATTTGTGTCCCGCCATCGCGCAATAAACTCTCTTACGTCGAACCATCGCCGGAGTCCTTCTCGTACTTGCAATCGAGAATCCGCAACGGGTGTTCATGTTGAAAGTCATTCTGGGCCTTATCGGGCTATTCGATTCGAGTATATTCAGGCAGGTACACTACTTTTTCGATTCTCTGTATATAGATATAGTGCATGGAGTGTACGCTTGCTCAATCGATAGATTAAAAGTATTCGAGGGAACAAGAGGATACGTGCAAATCATCGCACGTCACGAGAGGCTACGATAAAATAAATTAACTTAAAGCTACCGGGTTCCGGATTCTTAAGAGAGCGCTCGCGTAATGGCGCGTCGTAAATTAGAATCGGGCTTCGATTTTATATGGGTACCTTATACCTTCTCGCCGTGAAGATCGTTATCCTCATCTTGGTGAGTCCTGGACAACGTTTATTATACCTTGGTCTTACATTGTTAGCAAAAGGGATCCGTCCTTTGAAAATCCCTTTATGCACGTGTATACCTATACGTGTATCGGTAATCTCAGGCGCTCTCTTTCTCTCTCTCCCTCTCTCCCTCTTCATCTTGCAATCTAGATCTAAATATATTTCGCTCGACGATCTTATTATATTTACGATACTCCGCTACTGTTTTTTCGTGTTGTTGTATAACGTGGATTTTTTTGACACTCGATGCGTAAGCAGTGAAGCTTAAGGGTATTGGTCGAGGTTGCAAATAATTTAATTGATTTTTGTTTTGTTTCTGGGCTTCTTTTTTTTATTGACATTCTATACGTTGAAATCAGTAGCGTCGGTATGTACCGTGTTGTAAATTTGAAGCAGCTGGCGTGAAGGAAAAATCCTTAAGTTCACCGGGTCTACCGGAAGTTCGGACCGATGAGCCGTGGTCACAAGGTATTGGGCGCCGATACCACTTCCGCTTCTCTTACATCGATGCAAAATGTATAGGCGCTTGCGTGTCTCTTTGAATACTCCTTGGCTGCCTCTACGCTTTACTTACGCGATACAAAAGATTGTAGCTACGTGACGTGAAAGCACAGCTACGATTATGCTTTTTCGTAATTTTTTGATAAATTTTTCAGTTTTCATTTCCTAGAAACATTTCTGTTATTTTAAATTGTTCTAAAATTATGGTGACAAAAAATATAGGCTGGGTGCAAGAAGGCTTCTTTAAGTTTGGAAGAAGAATTAGGCAACGGTATGCGTGTCTCTGTCTTATCCATGCGACTGCCCGTAAGTCCGTCTCTCTCGCACTCACGGCAGGAATAGAAAACTTCAAATATCTAATGCCGATCTTCATATTAAGAATTTGTGAACGAGCGAGTTATAAATATTGCGAGCTTCTTTAATCCACTTACTTTTTTAATGTTACCCAACGAAGTTGACGAGGGTATTATTTTTTGTTTTAACAAATATTTTTTCTCATCCATTTCTTTTCTTTAAAGGACCGACTTGAATTCCTCTAATCTCACGAAAACGACCATTAAAACTAAAATCCTTTCCACGCTTTTCGGTCGAGGCATTCACGGTATTTCGTAGTTCCTGAGGGTGTCCAGAGATGCTGTTAGGGGTTAGACAGGGTTAAGGGCCAAGAAGATGCGTAACAGCCCTATCAGGCCTTCGGGACGCGTACGAGAGAAGCAGATAGAGAGGGGGAAAAAGTGGCGCTCGTAAAACGGTAGTATAAGTCAGTCGTTCGGTTTGTTTCTACCACAACGGGACGACTCGTAGGCAGTGGCAGTATACACACTACAATATATGTACATATAAGAAGAGGAAGAGGGATGAATGGTTTCTGTGGAGCTTGGTTATGTACCAATATACAGGGTGTTCCAGTACGATATTTCGTATACAATTCGATGTTTAATATACCTTTAAGAATCCACATGGCGTAATCAGCATATATTTTGAAAATTGAATTCAATGTATTTGAATATATCGGGTATCGATATCTCGAAGAAAAAGGAAAAATTAGAATAAGGGGATGGTCAATTTTTCCGACTTCCTATTTCCCATGCATTTAACCAAAAGTATCCCACAGAATGTTTTTGGCTCTCGCTGAGAGGATGATCCGGCTTAGAAGCCTCCGAGTGTCCTGTCGATGAATGCTTACATTCTTCATTTACCGTGAGCGAATGCGAGCACCTATCTATATTTTGATTCTCTTTTTTTCTCATTCATCATACTGGTCAAATTTCCAAGTAAAGGGGCGAACAGATGCTGTGAGAGGTCCAAAAAGATTGTATGGGATTCCTAGGAAATTGGAGGTTTTTATAAGAAATTCAAAGTTCCAGAATACATTCATCGGATGATTCGAAATATTACATATTTTTCGTGAGATCAATCTCCAAAGATCTATACTAATGATCAATACACATAGTACAGAGTACCGATTACTGAGTCTCCTCGGGGCCTTGGTAAGTCCCACAGGGACTTATTCGTATGCGGAAAACGTTTCTAATATCCAGTTAGACAGGGCAATTCCTATAGCCTAAACGTTAGACGGCGCTAGACCGTTCCCTCATAGAAACAAAATGCCCTTTTCCTAGACGGGGCCCCGGATTCCACTAATCCCATTATTGTAATTGAACGGCAATTCGGGGCCTGTTCGAGTTCGGCCCAAGATCCCCACCACCCAAGGCACGTTAGGTCTGTCTACGGCAGCATTGTCTCACGCCCTCCAAGTCCCCAAACGACACGTTTATGACACCTAATTACCGTAATTGGACTTTACCTATAGGGCCCTTCGCTCGGGGCCCGATTCGCATTAGCATACAACAGCAAACGTACCATCCAAACTTCACCATCCCTTTGACCTACAATTCCTTCTGTTTTCTCAAAGAAATCATCATTTACCCCTGCTTTCACTTCATCTCTACAAATTCCCTTTCTAGACCGTCCATCTAATCTCTATCGCGCGTTACAGTTGGCAGTATGTAAAAAGTATGCAATCATAAAAAAATAAATACCCCTGACACAAGGTTCGCCGATATTCCGATGTGCACCAGGAATCGTGACTACATGGTAATCAGTAACTAGTATCATGGTGGCCCTTGGATACTGTAGTTTCTATATATAATCTACATATAGATATACATTGACCATATAAATACTAGCACACTCTACATATGGTATCTATCGATGCTCTCATATAGAACATTATACATGTACGTATTATATATATAGCGTACACAGTTTGCCACCATGGTGCATCATAGTTCATCCATGCCCTATGTACATGATAGTGATAGCCACTCGTAAACTATGATAACATATTACCGTACGTGGTAGAACGTATGCTTTATGGTGGTATTACACGTGTGCTCATGCGACCCGTTCGCCAACTAACCACATGGACAGCTATTATATGTATACATATGTAGTATATAGGATATCCCAGTATATACTTTTGGCTAGAGTGTTTTTATGAGGGGGGAGGGCTGGAGTGGGGGGCGGTTACGGGAGGTAGGGGGCTAATCACTCGAATTCGCGGATACATGAAAAATCGAAATTGACTGTGTCGACACACGTACTATGGAATTTAAAGAACGCTAATACGAATCCAATTATGTATTGTTGGTCGAATCAGGCTCGATGGTGTCGCGTTACAGTTTACTCGTGTCGTCGTTGCGCGCGAACGATAAATAAAACAATTTAGCCATGGTAAAAAAAAAGTCATTGATTTGTTATACAGGGTGGTCTTATTTGCTGTTGAATCAATGTCAAATACATTGAACTTTCTCAATCGCCTGGTACCTATAGCAATTTTATTATCTTGTTATGTCTGCTCGGACGAATTATCGTGACTCCGTTTTATCACTCTTATTATCGATCCTTCGGATCCTTAAATTCTACCTGACTCGCGTGTGTGTTTCTCGAAAACGTTAATGTTAATTATATGTAGTTCGCGGCTATCGGGGCTTCCTTCGTGAAATGCCCGTCGCAATCGAACCTCGTAATCTGATATCGATCTTAACGACTCGGGTGAATAGTGTTTTGGGTGTATTGAAAGAAAAAAAAAAGTTTGAAAGAAAATGGATATCTAATTGGAATGTAAATGTTGCTCGGGGATCTAGGCAGATGTTTCCTCAGATGAAGTTCCGTGTTTCCGGGCTGGACGCCAAAGCCAAGTACATCCTGCTGCTGGACATCGTAGCGGCTGACGACTACAGATACAAATTTCACAACAGGTACACCAACCTAGGGGAACAGAAGGAACGCGAAAGGAATAGAGAGAGAGAGAGGAGAGTGGGCAGCTCGATATCAAGGAGAAAAATGAATTTTGAAAATTTGGAAAACAATTTCTTTTCTTGTAGAATCCTTGGAACATTTTTTACTCGTGGGATTTCGAACTGCCCGCTATGCTTATATACTCTCTCTCACTTATCAGAATTCGTTACGTGAATTACATGTGTCCTTCGCTCGTTCATATATATATGTATGTATACCGGAAGTGTATATTATCTTGTATATGATATACGCATATCTTCTTGGCGTATATAATTTCGGCCGTGAACGAAGGACTAATGCAGGCCGTTTGCCTTTGCAATTGCAAATTGTTCGCAGACGCATGTTTCCCGCATATAAAGTGAGGGTGTCCGGTTTAGACAGACAGGCTAGCTACATTCTACTAATGGACATCGTGGCATCAGACGAGTGCCGATATAAGTTTCACAACAGGTGATTATTATCAGAACCTGATTAATTTTTCGACCGATCGAGAGTTCCTCGTTCCAATGGATTCCCGAGATGAGAATCGCTCTTTTTTTCAAAATTAAAAAAAGTTTTCTACAACAAATTTTTACGAGCTTCGCTATATGAACACACATCCAATTAGTTGTACACGGGATAAGAGAATCGATCGTTTACGGATTCTCGGTCTGGTTGGTTCGGTATTAAGTGGAGGAAAAAAAAGTGAAAAAAAAAACGGGAAAAAAAGTAAATGTGAGAAACGCTTCGAGTTCATAAAAAAATATATATATAATATATAACTAAAGGCGTGAAGCGTGCGCTGCGAACAATTCCTCATACTCGTTGAAAGTAATTTGAATTGACGAAAAAAATTTTCGTCGAGTACCTTTTTTTTTTTAATGGTCTACCATATAGTATCCCTCGATCGAAGAGCTTCCGGTGCTCTAAATTTTTTTAAAAATATTTTTCCATAACATTCTGCTATTCCATGGGTATCCCTTATGGCGAATCCAGTTCACGTCAATGACACGTTATCACGGTGAATACGAAGAAAGAATTTTAAAAAAAAAATGATTTCGACTTGTATGGGGAACGCAAGCCTTCACGTTCGCCGGCGAACTCGAAGATAATTCCCTTTAAATGAATATCAGCATAAGGATGGCTGTGGGCTAGCTAATTGTTATTTTTTAAATTATGTCAAACTTGTAAAAAAAAAAATTCACAAACCCACGTGTTTTCCCTAAGCACCAAGAATATTCAAAATTGCCACTTGAATAATTCTTGTTGCTCTCTCGATAAGTGCACGTTAACTTTCGTATAAATCATAAGTCCGAAAATCGTATTACTCCGTGCTAATATATTTCTTTTTATTTCCCTGAACGTCCAAATACAGCAGGTGGATGGTGGCAGGGAAGGCGGATCCCGAGATGCCGAAGAGGATGTACATACATCCGGACTCGCCGAGCAGTGGCGAACAGTGGATGCAGAAGGTCGTGAGCTTTCACAAGCTCAAGCTCACGAATAACATCAGCGACAAGCACGGCTTTGTAAGTACTGTACGTAACGCCAATGAAACCAATTACTTACTTACTAGCGCCTAAGATTAACCATAGTGTATAAGACAATAATTAAGTCTAAACAGCAGTGCATCTATACATATAATCGCAACACGATAACCATACTAACAATAGCATCGTATCCTTAAGCTAACCAAAAGAACATTATCCATAATGCATAGCAAGGACATAACCTAAAAAACTAAGGCGTGTGCCAGCCGTGTCAACGAGTATCCCAATTCAACTTAGAAAGCAGATGGAAGACGAATCCGATTTCCTTAAGAGATTCGGTACCGTGTTCCTTATAATCCAGGATTAAGTTATCGCGTTGGTTTTCAGCGTCAACTATAAGAGCTGGTCTCCTCTATTAGAGCCAGGGAGGGCCCCGAAGAATTGGGGCCCGAAAGCTGGTTTGAGGGATTGGCAGCAGGGTTACCGAGGATGGCGAGTGGTTAGTGGCGAGATGAATCCTGTGTTAGAGAAGTGCGTAAAGAGATGGAGGGAATGAGTTTGTGAGGAGCGAGAGAGAGAAAGAGAGAGAGAAAGAGAGAGACGAAGTGAACCCGTCACCAGCATAACTCCTAACCCGGGAGTAAACCGCCGGGCTCCTTTTTTCCTGCTCCTTTTTGCGAATCCTTTTTGCGGCCGCCGTCGGTCCCTTTGAAGGATCCTGGCATCGCTGGCTCGTGAAATCTAGTCCTTCTTACCCGGGGCCGATGTCAATGCCGGTGTGCCGCGGTGTGCAATGTGCCCCCAGGGCCCCACTTTTGTCAGGGCCATTTCTTTTTTCTACCCTCCGTGTGCACTCCTCTCGCTAACCACGACACATACCTACCTAACTACCTACCTAGCCACCACGTATGGGTAACCTACGTGCCTCGTAAATTCGTGCACTATGGCTCGCCTACGGTCGAAGCTTCTTCCTCCTACCTCTAAGGACTCCTCGAGGACCTTCGAGAAACGATCCAGTTTGTGCACGAGCCCAGAAAATGCCTTCCTGATCCTCGAACCCTTTATGGTTAATAAGCCTCCTCCACCTGGTTGTCAGCCCCCCCCCCCACTCTCCCTCTATTAACATCTATATGCTTAGTCTGGAGAGAAACGAAAAACTGGTCATAAGCTAGTCGAGTGGCTACTAAGAGACTGTCTATTATTTTATGTCATATGTTTATCTGCATATATACAGCATCCACATTCTAGGTATATACTATGTGGATGGACAGGGGTGTAAATGCTTTCCCATGGGTAGAATTGTGCCCACTGCGAAAAGAGCCAGGGTTAAGTAAATAGAGCTCGAACTTGTTTGCCAAAGAATCGGATTCAGGCTTTCCCTGTTTCTTTTTCTCTCTTTTTCTCCCCAGACTCTCCTACTAGATTCGACTTCCTTTTTCTCCTATGCCATCCCCCGTTTCCCATTACCGTTGGTCGGATACGGCAGTGAGAGAGCAGGGGTCGTGAGATTGAAAGCGAAAGCAGGGAAATTAGTGCAAACATTGGATGGAGGAGGAGCGCGATGGCGACGGCGACGTCGGCTTCGTCGTCGACGAGTGACGGGGGTAGGGGTTAAAGGAGGGGGGTTCGGGGGAGACCTCTTGACTCTAATTCCGAAACGGTTCTTCCACACGTAAATCCCTTTGTCGGGTAAGACCGAAGGGGCAAACAAAAATAAGACTCTATTAGAAATCCTTGGGACCGGCACTCCACCGCCTTAAGCCGCTGTATACACATTAAATACCGGGAGCGATTCCGCACTCGTATTTCTGGTGTAAACACCGGAATGACGAAGGCACGTCGTACAGGAGTTATACTGTCCTTCCTGATCTTGCTCGAGAACGCTTTGCTACACGTCAGGATGTACAGGGGATATCCGTGTAATAGGATTGCCTATTGTAGAACAGCTGCTCCAGTTTAAAGCTGTTCCGGCTGCTATAGTGGTGTTATCGGAATTTTTTTTAATTATAAAAAAAAATCTTTTTTTTTTCGAAAAATCTATAAATCGTTATTCGTATTATTTTTTGAGTTAAATATTTTTCTTTCATCGCTCCGCCTCTGTATATCTGTATATATGGTTAAATATTAACGACCCTGGGGTTATGACGTCGCGACAAAATATTTATGTCGCTCGGTTTTCTGTCAACGACAATTATTCACCTGCGCACGCGCAAGCCTCGTAAACACGTAATGTTAAATGGTGTCAACGTCTAATAACGCCGAGCGGTTTGCATTAGCGCGACTGGATTGACCGCACGTCGTGGTCCGGTAACAGGACGAAATTCTGTATAACGCTTGGTAACTCGAATAGATAAGAGTTAATGAAATTATACGTGTAATAATTATGTTGGTTAGAGCGGCCAATTTGAACGCGGTAAGAGTTCTCCTTGCGTTAGTGTTCCCGAGTGCGCAGACACTCGGCGTATCTCGAGTCAACGAGACGTTCTTTTTTTTTCTTTTCTTTTCACTGTAAGAACAAAGTGTGAACGAAGAAGGTGAAACGGCGAGGCGAAGTGCGAGAGCGAGGGAGATGGAGGATGTACGCGGGCGTAGCTGGTTACATACGTATTTCTTAGAACGTTAAGTGGAGAATTTCATTGCAAGGTGCATAAGACGTCGTTGTTGTCTCCGCGCAGTGGACAGCAAAATGGCTCCCGCGACTGGGGGAGCCTCGTGCCCGTCGCTCGGCCGAGCACGCAATTCCATAATAAGTGCGTGGAAAGGAGAAACAGGGAGAGAGAAGGGAATCCCTCCGGCACTGGGTTCAGTGTGACTAGCTTTGTTTTCGTGTGTGTATATTACATACATTGTATAATTGCCATAAGTGCGTGGCGTGGCAGTGGCACGCTGCGTATGGGTTACGAGGGTGTGTACGTAAGTTGACGTGGAAAAAGAAAAAAGTATGGGGGGTGTTGAAGCTTTGGTTCGAACAGTCCGCCATAATGGAATTTTTTTCTTTTTTTTAATCTGGAGAGTCCCGATCACGCGGAGAATGCATAAGGGCTCTAGATTGGAGAATGGAGAAATATGGAAATAACAGAGTAATATTCTTGCCATAGATTTAGATAATCGGTGAGTTTCTCTTGTGTGCTAATTGAGAGGGTGGATTTTTGTTACTTGGTGGAATTTATGAAAATTTAATTTAACCCTAATCAATGGTTTTTTTTTACTTTCTTTCTCTAATTTCATTACCTCGTACTCTTTTTACACCTGATCTTATGTTGTCTCTGATTTTATGTTGTTCTGGGAGGTCCGTGTTTTCGAGTGTTTTATCCTATTATATCCCTTATCATTTTTATTATATATATAAACGTGGATTTATATTGTTCATTTGTACAGTCGATATATTATGATCGATAATGATCGTTGAGTAATTAAAACTTGCAGTTGCGTTTCTAAAAATTTTCGGTGTTTTTATTGATTATGTTTTCTTTCGTTTTTTTTTTTTTTCAATGGATATTGTCAATAAAATTATGGGCGTTCATATTTTCCCCGAAAGTGTGGTAAATATGTAAAATCGCGATACGAAATGTCAAATGATAACGAAATAGTGATATATATATACATACGTATAGATGCATACACATTGGATGTATAAAATAAATTAAATTAGACTCGCGTGCATCCGGTAATTACAATGAGACTAGCGTGCAGTAAAAGCGCGAACCTCAATAGCCAAGTAGCGTTTCCCTCGTTCACGTTGATTTTCGTATTTCTCCAACTCGCGATGCGTTACGCACGCCGCCGGGCAATTTTCCACGAGAGACCTGCAGTCGATGCGTGCTAGCACCCTTCTGTGAATCTGTTTACCTTGCGTAACATGAAATTACACGAGTAATTTTACTTCTATAATGAGTCGCCCGTCAACTCGTTCCCTCGCACGTAATAATAAATTAATAAACATAAACAAGAATTAAAAAAAAAATATATATATTTACATACATATACAATTTAAACTAATTCAGAACAAACGCACACACACAGACATACATATATTAACTTTGTAAACCGAATAAAAAAAAATACTTATCTTCCTCCCCACGTGATATCTTTGTCATGATAAAAAATAATTCTAAACAGATTCTAATCTCACGTGCGTAGTCTCGTACCACTGTTATTGACGTTCCGTGTCATTAGCATCACGGTTTTTTAACCGTTTCGAAAAAAAAAAAAATAAGAGTTTAATCGTCCCGATTGTTATACAAATAACGTATAATGAAAATAACTATTAATCATTGAAAGTAAATAAATTAACTGTCGATAGACTCGCGTGCCGATGTGCGACGTCGCGTGTATATAAGTTAAGCCGTTCCTATGCATTATTAAAAGTGTAATTAACGACAGCAGAATCGTCCGCGTATCAAGACGGCGGGATCGGTAAAAGAGGCGCGAGGATTTCTGCCGGGCAATTTGCGTTCGTACAGCGCGAGAAACGGGCGTGGAATCAGCTCGTTGCCATAATTATATAAACGCTAGTCTAATAGCCCGGTGGAAAGTTAACGCGGTAATTATTGCGCGAGGTAAATATGCTGGCGAGTCGCCTCTATTATGCTTGTACGAAGCAAGAAGGCAAGTAGGTACACTTGGCAGTTCTTATCTCGGAGCGTCATGCGAGTCAGGATCTGATAGGATGAAATTGTGACAAACCTTATTTACTAAATATATGGAACAATGAAGAATCGTATAATCTTCGCAGACAAGGATTGAATCTGATGCGAACAAAATATAACTATGATACAAGGAAAATACGTATAGGGTTATACGTACAACGATCTTGGTAACAGCGTATATTAAATCTTACGTAGGTATCCTAAGCGTACGATTTTATTATGGACTTTGAGATTTATGGGTGAATTAGATGGAAGATTTGATTATAATTAAAGTGTACATAGATACGAGTTATATAGAGGCGTGACATTTTCGTGGGGAATCGAGAGGGAGCCACTGCTGCTCCCTTTTACCTATACGCCCTGTTTCAGGCTCTATTTTTTCTTTTTCTCCTCTTGTCAAGGGGTCGAGCGACGATCCACACAGGGGTTGGTAGATACGAGATATATAGATATACCGTGTGTGTGTCAGGGGCTGCTAGCAGTTACTAGGGTGGAAACGGGGAGGCGCATCGGTTTAATAGAATCGAACAGGCCGTAAGGTGATCCTCGACGATCTATCTTTCACTGCCGAGCGGTCCAATTGAGACCCTTCGACCGCCGTCTGATCCAACATCCCCTAACATCTATAAACAAGCCCCGAGGCTTGTATCCACATATATGTATATACATGTATGCTCGTATACGTGTTTCCATGTGTGTTACGTGTCTCTGTGTACAGACGAGGGATGAGGGTCGGGATATAGGGGGTGGCGAACGCGCGTTTCACCCCCAAAGTGATGGATTCCTTGCCGGGTCGAAGTCCATAAGTAATAGCCGTACAAGCTAGGGAAATTCTTTATCGGACGCGGAGATGTTTTTACACGTGTCAATAATTTCGAGTGAATATATTTCGAAGTTATTTTTACGTTTTCCGGAATTGCGTATGAAATTTTTTTGAAAATAAATATATCAATTTTCAGTAGAACGATTTATTTTCTTTTTGGAAACTATCATAATCCACGGTTATATCCACGTGTGCGGAATTGCGTATACGTTGGTTTTTCTTTTGTTTGATAAGGGAACGTGGAGTTCCATTATACATATATGAATTTTTTTATTTTATCTCGGCAGTATTTATGCTCTGGTCAATTTTCAAAGGAATTCAGCGAATTCCTGGATTTCCACCTAGTGTAAAAGCAAACCCCTTCGTATTCTCGTGATACCACGGAACGAACACCGCGACATGACATGCAACTTTACATCTAGGCGCGATTTTCTCTCTTTTTCTTTGTTTCGCCACCCACGCTCCTTTCAAGCCGACACTCGACACGGATAACCCCATCGGAATACCGGAGGGTGGCATATAGAGTCGCATGTCGCAAATGTCATGAGAAAGAAATAACGGGTGGAACGCGAATAAGGGATAAAAAAATTATATATGTATATATATATATATATATATATATATATATATATATATATAACAGTTGGGATAAGCTTGCTACAGTAACGCCTACTTGTCGCGATGCATCGTGATAAAACGTTACCGTGTACGAAGCGCGTTACTAACGCGGGAAAGATTCAAAAAAATGGGGGGCGGGAGAAAGAAAGGAGCAAAAGGACTAGGAGAGTGAAAAAATGGGGAAAAAATAAATAGGGAATTCCTCCCTCTATATGCTCTTATTCGATGTACCAAGTATCGTATATATACGTATGTAAGATGTATACGTATCCAGGTGCGCGCTCCAGAATGTGTGCGTGTAAAATACAAAAAAGAGAGAGAGGGAGAAAGAATCCTCTCCTTCATTGTGGAAGGTCTTACGTATGCCTATACGCATATTCACCACACATGCCACGCGAAAGTACGAAGGGGAAGCCGAAGGGCGTTTCTAGAGGCGGTCGTCATCCCCACTACTGGATGAAATGCATGTAAAGGGTGGGGATGATTATATGTGTCCGTCCAAGGGCCTTGTTACGTAGGTAAAATCTTGGTCGCGTTACATGCTGCGTTACAGGGGTAGTTTTTCGAATTTTCGAAATTTTCCTTCTTCACTCGTTTTGCTTCTGTTTTTGCATTTTTGCAAAAGATTTTGCCCACAAAGATCAGATCGAGGGTAACGAGTTTCCCCGTGGCATCCGAAAGGACTATAGATTTTTATATATTTTGAAAATACAATAAAAATATTTTTTCATCGAGTTACCGAAAAAAAATTTTTTTCATTTTCTTTCGTTACACTTTTTTTTTACAAAAAAAAAAATATACCACGCGCTACCGTAGATACGAATTCATCGTGTTGTTCGTTGTCCTTGAAGGGACCAAGAATTCCGAGACGACAAAGTAGGAATGTCTGGTATTCGTAAGGCGCCGTTGGAATAGCCGCTTGAAAGATGGCGACGTGGATTGAATTCGGCGCCAATGGGGTCCACGGAGCGCGGGGGCCTCACCTCGTGACTCGTGAGTCCCAAAGAGAAGGAACGAAGAAGTGAGAGCATCCCGTAAGCAGCAAGGGCGACTATAGACAGGGAATGGGCTAGTTGAGATATCACCGAGGAATAATTAAGAATCGGTCGATCCCCCCTCCCCACCTTTGCCCTGATCCTATCCACTGCCTCTGTGTGGTCCCGCATACCTGGCCCTTACGTGGGGCCCATTTTTGTCCCTTTGCTTTTCTCTTACTTTAAACCGCGACTCGTTTCGCAATTACCGTCGCTTTCCGTAATACATTTTCCGCGTACACGAGCCACAAACCGTATAGCCAAGTAAATTGGCACGCAAGCTGCGGTTGGTTTGTATAATTGCTTTTCTGCACACACAATTAGTATAGAGATTTTTTTAGCTTGCGACGCGCGGTGGAAAACATGAGAATCAATGAGAAATTGAAGAGGAATAAAATTATATTTAAAAATTGACATCCTTTGTGTAACCAGGCAGGGGGAGGAACATTGCCTGCGGCATAGTCGTGGCAGATACTCCCTATCTCCTGGTATTGGTTTTATATTACTAGCTGCTAAGTCGAGAGAGAACGAGAGAGTGAAAAAAGGCCGAGCAAAGAGATAAAAAAAAGAAAGAGAAAAGAGAAGAGTAAAAATTAGAAACGGATACACAGCAAGGGGTGAAACCGTGGAATTCGCACCAATGGCTCCGGTAGTACCGAGGCAAAGGTTACAGAGGGTAGTTTCGCCATGGCGGCGTGATGTTGTCAGAGGGTAAATATTAATTAGCGTTGCTCTGTGTTCATTTCATTCGGTCTGCACGGCACGGCAGGACTCGACGTCGACGAGCGGGTCACGCCCGTTAACACGCAGCGCCACTCTCCGGCGAAACGGCGTTACCGCGAACAAACAGATTTTCCCTAGTCTAGTCACACCTTGGCGAAATTAGTTAAGAATACAAGCGACGCCAGCGCCAATGCTAATAACACGGTAAACGCTGACAACTGTACGTGTACGTCTATACCAATTCGTACCAACAAGTGATTGCGCCATGACGTAGGTTCCGAAAATTCTCTTGGCGAAACGAGATTGATGCGAAGGAGAGGAGGAAAAGAAATATTTGTCAAAGAAAAAAACGTAGAAATCGGACAGAGGCAAAGGCAACGCACGGCAGACAAACACTCTAACACAGAGCACGGCGAACTTCCTATACGTTATACGACGATGGTGGCGACACGGACGGTCTCTCTCTGCACCATCGAAGCGTGACGACGACAAGTCCGCGGCTCTTCTTCCTCGCTTGCTGCGACTAAGTCGACGCGACATCGCGAAACCGTGACACGTCTCTTTCGGAACCGGGCGCGAGCCCCGTCAAATAATCAACACTGCTCGAACGCTCTGCGGCGCGTTTAATATATCTGCTTGTTCTTGTTGGACCTTTTTTTGTTGTTGATTTTTTTTCACCAAATTTTTCTGTCATTCTCGTGCATTTTTTTTCTAAAATATTTCGCCTCCCCTTTTCTCGTAACGCGTACTTTACGTACTCGCGATTAAATGACGAAAAGTGTAACTTTTTTTACGACGTGCTATTATTCATATTCAATGGGACGAGAATCGTTTCTTTTTCTCTAATTCTCGGTCGTACGTTAATGCCTGGTTCACAATCGAGCTTTTCTTTTCTTCTTCGCAAACCTCTACCTTGTCCTTTTGCTTCATCATTTTCCTTCGACAGCCACTCTTTAGCGGTGTGCGAAAATTGGTCGCGGCCTGGCTGCACAAATTTGATACGATACGATACGATAGAGCAGAGACTGGCAAGCCAAGAGTATTTAAGCGTATTCACTGGGATGTAACGGGTGGTCTATAATTATTAAGATTTTTGTAAACCGTCATAACGAGATGCCAAATACTTTCTCTAGGTTTGAACAGAAAATAATTTTCTCGGTCTTCTATTAGTGAACAATGAAATTAATAACTACGTCTTTCAATTTCTCATGACACGCATTCTTTATACTGATCTTTTTCTTTCTTTGTCGCTTTCTGTTATTCCCTCCGACAATGTATGACGTTTTTCGTCGACTTTGCGTGACTGACTACTCAAGGAGCGTCGGCGATGCTACTCTCCTTCCGTACACTCGACAAAGGGAAACAGCAAAGCAAAGAGAATAACGGAGTATCGACAAAGTACATGGCTCGAGACACGGTCTTGTTCTGGAGTGCGCGACAAGGCCGTTTACATGAGAATTTTCGCTTCGTGCTAGCGACAATAGCAATTTCTCTTGGTACAAAGACTACGCTAGTTGATCCATTTTTGATCGATAGAGCTTGTACTTGCTACTATTTAAAGCAATCGCGTGTATATATATATATATACACACATGTATGTATATGGCTTATTAATAACACTTAAGGCAAGGCTGATACAAACGTAATACATCGGGTAGTCATTTTGACTGTAAAACTTTTACGACAAAATTCCAGTCAGAAGGGTAAATACAGATTCATTCATAATCCTGAAGGATGGTTCAGGATGGCGCCAATGACGGTCATCAATTTTCCATGGAATTGGGAACGATTTTGTATTTTGACATGGGACCGGGCACCATGCTGAGCAAAAAATTCACCACGGTGGCGCAAACACTCGTGCGCCATTTCTTAGGTTTGTTTAAATAATTATCACACCGTGATGGATCTTCCAGCAGTATACTTCACAGCGATCGTACCTTCGATTTGAATATACCGTATCCCTTCGTGCTTTTGGATTCTGCAGATAGTCGTGTATCTTGGTTGAAAGGTCCTGTAGGTATTCCGTCACTGTATACATATTCGGTCTGATGGATATTTAAGGAAAAGGGACAGCCTTGGTATCCGTCCTGAGCTCGACAGCCTGACGAAAATTGTCGGGGGCCATTTTTCGTAATTTCGAGGTAATTTATATAAGGGCTGTTTCATTCGTCGGGGCGAGGTCGAGGATAAATAATAGCGGGTAGGCATATATGTATAGCAAGGGAACGACATATGGCTCGTGTTCAGATCGGAAAGCTTGATAGAGAGCGCCACTATCGTATTATATAGTATGACTACTATCTTTCACCAGGGGCTTAATATTCCCTGATCAGGATTACGATCCTACCCCATTGAGATCCAAAGGATACAGTGCAGGATCCTGAACGCATTTTGGTAACCATTTTTTAATGTTTTTTTTTTTACACTTTCTGTGCCACTATAATCTTCCTTCTTTTTTTCCTCTTCTTGTCGCGTTTACTTTGCTCGAAAATATTCTGAACACACGGTATATACACAGACTGTGTAAAATCATGCGAGCACGTTAGACCAGGGTAGAAAAGTAAGACTTAACATTCCGCCACGCGATCCTATAGAGGTTAGACGTCTCAATTGGACTCCTCCGTCATTTATAAAACCATATATTTGTATTATATGTATGCGTTCCTGGACTGTGTTAGGGTGCTTATCTCTTAGGTATAGCGAATGCCGGAAAAAGAGAGAGAAAAAGAAGCATTTTATTTTTGATTCCCACTGTCCCATTTGCTTTTTTAGTTAGATCAATACATTTTTTAGAATTCAAATTTTTTTCTCCAATTTCTATCTCAGGCCTGAAAGGATTAACGTGTAAAGCGTGCAGTCTCTGTATGCATAGGATGGAACACATAAGGACGGCCGTACGTGCGTGTTTTTACTTTTTTTTTTGAGAGAGAGTGAGAGAGAGAGAGACGGAAGGTTCGTGACCGTATATCCAAGACTGTGGAATTTTAGAACATTGAGGCAGGTCCTGAAACAGGAATATTCATCTAGATATTAAAATAGACAGGAACTGGTGGTACGTATGCATAAATGCATAGGGTCATTATTGGCTGTGAAATATTTGAATTCCGATTATACTATAGGATATGGAGAACTTGAGTACTTGGGTTATTAAGGTCGTGAAAGTTCGATACGGTAGCACCGACCTCAACTACTTAGTACCTGGACAGTGAAAACATTCACGATAGAAGGATAGACTGGACAAAACGCTTTATCGGTCATGCCGGTGCAGATGAAAGGAATCCTTATCTATACGTTGTCCGTAGGAGTAAAGGATTCCCGTGTTTCCAAGATAGATCTTATTTATGCGCTCCCTTTACTCGGCTACCGATGGTCTCCCTATTTCGAGGTTAGGTTAGGTTATAAGGTAGGTAGTGGACTCTGAAGTCTCAAAGATCCTTTTCACGGCGTTCCAGTAACATTAACATATACGCTCTATGCGTAAGGTGCTATACCACATAAGTATGGATAGAAATAGGCGGAGCATCAAAAGACCCAATTTGGATATGTATTTTCTGGAAAAGAAGAAAAAAAAAATAGTAAATTTTGTGAAAAGTAGACTTTTATAAAATCACATTAAAGCTAGGTTCACATCAGACTCTCGTAGTCCTATGAGTATTTTATAGTGTACCTTGACCATCGTAGGAGGGCCTACGGGTTTATATTCTTCTTCTTCTACCTGGTCGCGACTAGTTAAGGAGCCGACCTCGAGTCTCCCGCAGCTGTCCGTTGAAACTTTTAAAAGTTAAAACAAAGCCCATAGTGTGCTGGCACTGGCACTGATGCTACAGAATATAGTGATGATGATGATGATGATGATGGTGGTGATGGTGGTGGTGGTGGTTGGTGGTGGCGCTCGTGAAGCCAGGGGCCTCTCTCGGGAGGTGAGCTCATCTAAATCACAAATCTCAGCCTCCATCAGCACACCTCGAGCGATAGGCCGTGTTAATAACCAGTCCTGTATACGTCCACGTAAACTGAACGGATGTGGTAGTGGCTAGTCCTCCTGTAGTGGTTCCTGGACCCCCTGCGACATGGCGCCACTCTGCTCCGCCTTCGTTCATCTTACCCCTCTGCGAACCTCATCCAGAACCACAGTCTATCTCAACACGTACCACATCCAACCTGGGTCCCATCCTGACTTGCTTCCTGTAGACGATTCGGTGCGACACCTTGTTATTTCGCCTATGTACCTGCATACGAATGGACCTATGGTCAAGCTCAGACCTATGGTAGCTACACGGCTCCTGGACCTGGAGACACACTATCAAACCAGTGTATATCGGACTCCAAAGAAAGGGAAGCCTGGGAAACCTGTAATAAAAGAAGAAGAAAAAATAATGTCAGTGGTCTAAGTAAAGCCGTATAGTTTATGGGTATTTAAAGCGGCGTAAAATCTGCACTCCATTAGCAGGAGTGATGCATGGGAGTCAGGATGATCCATCACCTCTCGGGCGTAAAGTCCCAACCTCTGTGTCCGTACAGTCAGGGGCCAGGAGGTCCACACCAGAGGGAAGGAGGATGAGGATCAGTGTGGATCTCCGGGGTAGAAACAAAAAATTCTTGTTTTGTGGCCCGAGGGTGGCCCCGTGAGCATGGATGCGCAACGGTGTGGGTATACTGTAGCAGTAGGTGTATATATATATATATGTATACAGCACTGTATACTATAGATCATGTAGATACATACATATATATATATATACACATAAGTGGATTCAGGAGGCAGGGATGAGGGTTAGTAGTAGATGAGAGGTTTCGGAGGTTAAACAAACATGTGATTACCGTTGCCTACAGCTGGCTATATTATATCTGCCTACCAAGGTAACCATCTCCTGGTTTCTCTTTTTCTTTCTTCCCTCTCTATCTTTCTCTCCTCTCGCAACTATATTACTGTCCTACTGTACCATCCTCTCCCTCTTTCGCTCTACCTGCCCAGCCTTCTTACCTTGGAGGAGGTTGCGTCCTGTGGCTGCAGGCTACGTTATGGCTCACCGTCGAGAACATCCTCCACCAAGGTGGAAGTAGAGAGCAGACCAGCCAGTAGAGGTGCTCACCACCTCCTCTTTCCTTGGCGATGCTGATGATACTCGAAGGGCAGATGTCCCTCCCGGAACAGGTGCCCTTTCATCAGACAAAAGACTCGCTAGGTGAAACTCCCCGTAGCCGAGCACCAGGTGCTCAATTTCCTCGTGGCATATACATACACATATATATCTTATACGCGAAATATACCAAAGTGCTTACTGCGTATCGGGGATTGAACCTGGTCCCTTTTGATGATCATCAGATGTGTCCCGGACAAAGTGCCGATAGACTCTGAAGTGCGTTATATCGAGTCCCTGACTTACGTCGAGGAAGCTGGAAGGCAAAATATAGAAAATGGTAAGGGAGGCGAGTGAAAAAAATAGGACGATACGCCATTGCGACGTGTTCTTCGTACCTTTTCATTAATATCGTCCCGTTGTCTCTGGATGGTGTACCCTTCCCAGGAGGGGAGTCTTTCTTTCAGTAGCAGTTTAGCCTTGCATTTTTTTTTCTTCTGTGTATAATGTATACACATATATATATATATATATATTGTTTTCCTTCAGTGCCACCTTATAGGCACTATACCCATATCCAGTCCTTAGCCACCATCTTACCCTTATTCTTGGGCGACGTTCCCGACACGCTAATACGCTTTATTAAAGTAATTCGCACATCCCTGGATAGAGGATTGACTGTTGGTCGCCAATGAACCACGATCAGCCATATTGAAAAATGAATTGAAATAATAAAATGTAATGTCCTGGTCAGTATATGGGGGGATGCTAATAGGTCCGCTTCGTCGGGACGGCTTCCTGCTTAACGCCGAGCCACTCGCCACGTCCGCTGATTCTCTTCACTTCGCTCGCTCCCTACACACCATTACAATTTATTCTCTTTCTCTTTCTCTTTCTCTCTCGCTCTCTGTCTCGGCACTCTCTCCTTCTCCCCATTCTATCTCCGTACCGCCAATCATAATTTCTATCAAAGCCACCTCCTGGTGACGATCAGACAGGGGAGCTCATTGGTTCGTACCGTGGTACTCTATTCGTTTGCCTCCCTAAACTACGCGATGAAACAGAAAGAGACATAGAGACAGAAAGCGAGTGTTAAACGGGATCAGCCACACTTCTAAAGAGGCCTCGTCATTAAAAAAGATATATATATACAAAGAAACCGTCCAACACTCGTGTCTCGTCTTTTAGATTTTTATTTTATGCCAGTCCCCTTTTTCCTTACAATTTTTTTTATTCGATCCGCTACACAGGAGGACCGACGGTTCGCGGCCTCTTTGTACAAATTGAAAACACCCGTTCGATTCAGTTAATTACCGAAAGACAAGTGGCGCCCTGTTAGGGACCTTAGGCCCGTTTACAGTGTAGGGCCCCACGGCGCCTAGCAGGACTACACGGAATTAACGAATTCTTCCTGGACTTCCGGTATGCTTGTCCAAAAATTCTCTTCCTTCCTTGCGGATTCCATATGTATACACGTTTTTAGTGCGGCAATGCGTTTACCGAAGAACGTATGCATATACCTCGACTGCACTATATATTCATTTAAGCGTATGTGGCATGTATGTAAATATGTTTCGTACCCATCCTTAAAGCATGAGAAACACTCGAGGTTATTTCACATCTGAATACCCACAGACTCAAAAGAACTTCTCTCTTGGTAATTAGTACGAATTCCTACTGGTGGCGCGTGCACTTTATTGACACTTGAATTTATCCGCAATTCTTTAGAGACTTATTAATTTTCCTGTATCACCTATGTCAATTGCGTCACTTGCCGTGTCACGTTCTCACGTCAAGCCCTTTTCTTTTTTAATAGCGGCAGAGTTCAGAGTCTGGGTTGAGTAGTCTGGTTCCATCGATTGACCCAAGACAATGCGTCGACTCCCTAAAGACACCAGTGACCTCGACGGTATCTTTAATGATAAATCAATTTAATTAGCAGACAAATCATTCTTCTAATCGATCGTTAAGGATCATGCTGAGGATCTTTGGAATAAATTTTATACCCATCGTTCTCGTATAAACCTTCACAAATTTCTTAACGCTCCCGCCTTGAGAAGTTTCTTTTTTTTTTTTTTTTAATAATCTCGTCGGTTCGCAGTTCAAAGTCTATGTGTGAAAAGATAAAAAAAAAGAAGAAAAAAGTACAAGGACAAGTACAAGTGTATAGTAGGCCGCGGGAAAATTGGTCATCTTATTTGCTCAATAAGGAACCACAGGACGTATATGATCAGTTGGAACTTCAGAGGCGCCGCCACGCAAACTCCGCTAATGGACGCCGTACTGAACGACGCCGTCGAACTGGCTCGCTCGCTCGCTTCCTTAACTGTTTGTCGTTTGAATGTTTTAGGACGTCTGTTTAACCAAGTTACTTACTTACTTACTTACTGCCTCGGTAGGAAAGACAGCCTTTGGTTGCTATTTGCATGCGTTCCCTTCCTGTCACTTGCGGGACACCTTCATGTTTCGGCAAACATCCACCGCGACGGTGCTGCCACTATGGCATAGGTCATACACTACGTGGCTCAAAGCGAGTGGAGAGTTTGAAACGTTACGTGCAAAGAAACTGTAGGGAAGAAAGTTGTTGGCATAAGTGCTTTTATTATATTATAATTAAGGATGATAATAATTTGTTTTTAATACCTACATTTATAAATACGGCATTAGGCATTTTAGTGTCGCTTTGTAAACTTGACTACGATCCTGAGCGACGAATGTATTTGGATAGGACGCTTAGGGAGGTTATCCTTAACGATTCTTGAGGTCGACGATAAGGTAGCTTAGCGATAAGGGACGATGGTACTGATCGTTCTGTGAAAGGCGTGAAAAAAATGTTATAAAAACCATTGTGATATGGAAATGGTGTACGGTTGAATGACGGTTAAATTCTCAATTAGAGATATTTTTATCGAGATGGGTTTTTTCTTTTTCGTGGGAGTTTGTCGCCTCGGCGAAGGAACGTCTTTTCATGGATGATTCTACGAAATCTCGAGTCATCATCAGTGTCTGGAATTTTTATGGGGCTTTTTTTTGTAAAGAAAGACTACTGAGAACCACTGTAACGACTATCGCGCTGAAATTGTAGGAAATTTGTATGACAAAAAAATAGCTTGTGGATTCACGATTATACGGAAAAGTTCGGTCGACTTGGTTTCCTTGGGACGATAAGTGATGATGGTGGTTGGAAAGGAACAGAACTGGCATGCAAGTCCGTTGGTAGTTTTCTGCGAGGGAGCTTTGAACTTTTCCTTTTTTTAGGTTTGACCCGCAACGACAAAATTGCAGGGTGGAAGCGTATCAAGTGGAAACGAATCCTAGATAGATTTTTTTTCTCTCTCCACGTGTCCCTTTTTCCTTCTGTCTCTATCGTATTTGGTACACGTCGCGCACGTTAACTAGAGGAAGGAAAATCGGTACCCGTTTGTAAGCGATTTCAATCAGTCCCATTGTCGGGTGGTAATGAAGTCAAAGAAAACGAGAATGGACACCCGGTAGATTAGGGGTTGCCTATACCACCATATGTATATATAAAAAAGAGACCAAATCTAAGGGGTACCGACCGCTCTTATTCTATTCAAGTTAATAAACCTTCGTTATGATAATTTTATCTTTTTTCATTTACCTCATCTTTTTCTTCTTCGTCCTGACAGCGACAGCTTCGCTCAATTTAGTCGTTAGTTGTGGTTAAGGCAGTGGTTGCAAATAACGATAGGTGAATTTTTCAATAAAGAGGACAGGAGGTGTGAAACAAGGGATGAAAATGTATCTACAGAGAAAATATTTTTCCCTTTTCTTTCTCTTTTTTCTTTTCCCTCGCAACCACAGCGTCTGCGATTGAGTCGTTAATGTGGTTAAGATAGTAACTGCGATCAATGGTTGGCAAATTCTACGTGTATAAGGGATGTGAAGAAGAGACAAAAATATAGAGAGAAAAACACGTGAAAATATTTTTTCGGAAAATCGTAAGCCGAGCATTAAGTCTTTCTTTTGATGCAATATCGAGTCCTCGTATCAATTTTACACTTGCTTCGCACTCGTGTGCACCCGCCCAAAGTCCTTTATGGTATTTTCCATCATTCAGAACGTATTTCCTTGCCGAAGTAAAGAAGAACGAGGCGAGTTGGAGGGTCATGGATGGGATGAGAGAGAATCTTCGAAGATGTCTCGTACCCTCAAAGAGAGCCGCGAGAGAGTTTCCCGAGGGATGAAAATATAAAGGTAGCCCCTTTTGTAAAAGGGACTTCGATGTAAGCGAGCTGATTTCCGTTTAACATTTCCTCCTTTTCCTCCCTCTTTAGCCTATCGCTGTGGTGTCAGAATTTTGCTGTACGTATATATGTAAAATTTCATCGACTATATATATATTTGAATTGCCTACTATGAATTCGAAGGCGAATCAAGCGGTTTAAGGGTACGTCGAGTACAAAAGACAAAAAAAGAAGAAAATTACCGCGAAAACTCTGATAAACATTCCTTTAAATGTAGTCTACAGGTCGTTTCCTTCGAATCCATATATTTCGTACCGGATTTATTTTCCTTTTACTTTCTCTCTCCTTCCAAGACTTTTGAGGTACAAAAAAGAATATCAAAGTATCGGATATAAGATATTTCAAACATCCCTTCGTGGCTGCGTGGTATCTCTTTATAGTTCCTCTTTTTTAAAAGTGTCTTATCTGCTCTACAGAGAGAGAGAGAGAGAGAGAGAGAGAGAGAGAGAGAGAGAGAGAGAGAGAGAGAGAGAGAGAGAGAGAGAGAGAGAAATTCTTAGGTATAATTTAAGGGCTATTAGAAAAAGAGTAGTGGTCCAGTATCCAGTATGGCTTTGAAAGGTCCAATGGGTAGGTGACCTCACCCTGTAGAAAAATCCACCCTTTTTTGAAAGCGGTCGATAATACGAGGACGAGAAGCGCCGGTCGAGCAACCTTGTTTCTCTCCTACCATCTCTCTCCCCTATCTCGACCTCTCCTTTTACTCTATTTTCTCTCCTTTCACTCGAAGCCTTCACTCTCGCTCTCTCTTGCGGAAAGAGAAGTCAAGAGACACAGTGTGAGAAAGAGAGAGAGAGAGAGTGAGGCGGGGAGGGACCAGCCTTTTCTCTCATCTGGCCTTGCGAAAAGTTTCCCACCTCCACCGCTTCCTGCCGAGGTGGCGCCAGCTCTGGCACCAAACTACCCCTTCTTCCTCCTGGTCTGTTTCAAGGGACTTTACGTCTCTCTAGCTACCCATCCTTGTATGCCAGTCGCCCTTTGCATACCTTTTTCTTTCCTTCTCTACCCCTTTGCCATCTTTTACTTCCTCCTCCTTCTCCTCCTTCTCCTCAATCTTCACGTCTTTTCCGCCTCGTCTTCGAGGCTAAACTAACCGGCCTCTCGTTTACCTTATGTACCGAGTCTTAAGTAATCCAGAAAGGAGCATCGGCTAACTTTTTAAACTCTCAAAAGACGTGCCGGATACGCTACGTCTACCTGCCTTCTCTCTTCTTACTTCTCTTCGATCCGTACAGTAGTGAAAGGTCGCCATAAGATAAAAGAAAGAGAGAGAGAAGGAGACACTCGAAAAAAAAAGTCAAGATAAATATCAAGAGTAACAAACGTGCACCCCTCCAAATCTATACGATACCCTTAACCTCAAAACTATATTCGTACGTACACATAGATATATGTATATGCTACAGTTGAAATCAATCAGTCGTAAACCAGGAGCGTGATTCGATGTAGGTGGGCCCCCAGGTAGCCGCTACAGATAACACTGCGAGATTACCACGGACAGAGTCATTAGCTGCGGCGGCTTCTGTGTGCTTCTGGCTCCTTCGAATTTTTTCCTTTTCTTTTTTTTTTTTTACCAGTTTTATCTGTCCGGTCAATTCACGCCGCGATATACACTCGCACCCACGGGCATTACTTTGTTCCGCACTTCTCCTTACGGACGTACCTTTTATATACAATCTACAATATATCTCCATTTCTAGGTCCTTTTTCTCAGCGTGAATTCTCTTGCCAACGTCCCGCAGTACCGTTATCAAGAAAACCTTTCTTCTCCGCCCATATCCAACCATTCGAGGAACCAGTCAGCTTCGTACGACAACCTTGCACTTGCGAGCGTGCTATGCGCATGCGCAGATAGTCTCCTAAGAAATACTAATTGCTCAACGTGTTCGCACATATTTTCACTGGCATCTCGCAGGACTCTCATCCCACGTGCACATATATATATATATATATCCTCAATGTGTGGTCAACACGGCTACCAGTTGGGGTATAAGCTTTTGCTTTGATAGCCTAATGACAAACGCCTAGATTAGCTATCGACTCGCGCTAATTATTTCTCTTTGTGAACGGGGCACCGCGTAATGGCGCTGCTGATATTCTATTTATCCACGAGCGTGGACTGTCGTATAATTTCTCCGTATAATATATGCGGCTGATGTAATTATGTACTTTAATCCATTTTTATAGTATTTCGTAGGTATGGCTTTTATAATTTTTGTTATAATGTATAAAAATATTTTGTTATAATATATATATATAATATATATATATATGTATATACAAGTAGTCTGCGGACGCAGTCGTTTATTTTACAAGATTCACTGACTACTAAGATACTAGCTTGTCGATCCATAGAGCAATGAATAAATAAATCGTTCATACGTGGCAATCGAGGTATAACCACCCTCTTATATCTAAGGGTCTGAACGAGACAGCCAAGGGTGCAATTCGCGCTTCTATTCTTCAGGATGATTGTCGGTCACTACTAATATATATATACCATATATATAGCGTTACTGTACTTCTTACTGCTATATAGACAGTAACGAAGCTAAAGAAACTTACTCATTCAGAGTTACTACTCTGATTGTGGCAAGTAATTGCGTCTGCGTATAAGTTAAAGAGACGGTTCTGTTTTTTCTTTTTATTATTTAGGGTAATAGATTCTGAATATTCTAGAAAGTAGGAAAAAATTTGTTTTTGAATAAAAATAATTGACAACATATGGATACTCGTTGCACGGGGTTCGCGGATGATCGTAGAATTAATTTGTGTTTTGTGGATCGGGAACGAGTCGGTTTATTTGATATGAAATTTTCTTTGTAATTTTAATTAAATTTCATAAATTATTGTGGTTTGTTTTTATGGGCTAATTTTGACTGTGGATTTGGATCGTATCTCGTATATGACTCGTTTTTGGTCTACACGCTTAAGACTAGGAATCTTCGTAGCCCCAAACATGAAACAGTCTGTCCCAATGTATGCTCCGTTTTTTGGCTTTCAGACGATATTAAACTCCATGCACAAGTATCAACCGAGGTTTCACCTGGTCCGTGCCAACGACATCCTCAAGTTACCCTACTCGACATTTCGAAGTTACGTGTTCAAGGAGACCGAATTCATCGCGGTGACGGCATACCAGAATGAGAAGGTAAGAAGAAAACCATTTGTCTTAAAAAATGGGAAAAATGTATATATACATATATACCACGAGAAGAAAGTATTAGGCACGAAAAATTTGCAAAATCAAATTCCCAAGTCTTTCGCGTTGTTGAGAAAGTCCTTGTTTGAAAGTTCCCGCCAATTTTAGAATATTCAAACTTTTCGACAAATACCGTGAACCGTATGTGGGATCGCGTAGTGAAAACGGGAAAAATGAAAAAAATTCATTGTCCATCTTTTGGAAATTGTCAACTTGAGTCTTTTGCGCATTTGAAAATTATATCTTGGACTCATCTCTTGAATGCTGCTGGATTTCGCTCTTTACGAGCGTGCTTAATTAATATCTGCTTTGCGCCGATATAGAACCGAGTTTATTCGGGGAATCGTTCTCTTCTTGGTACACATTATTTCTGGTACACACGGCCCGTCTCTGTATCGGCCGGTCCGATCGTAAAGGAGTCGCCTTGTCCGATTTGTGAGAACCGGCCCATAACCATTACGAGCGATTCTCTCAGTCTTTCTCTTGACGTTCATTTTTTATTCCTTTATATTATTTCCTTCTTTTCCGTTTTTGATCTTTATTTTTACCACCCCCGTGCTTCCTTTCCGCTTAACAGCTGCTCTTCGAGAGACACTCGTGCGTAGATGCGTATCCGTTACGAAATCGTATCCAATAAAAGTGAACGATGAGAAATAAGATAAAAGCAAATGCGAAATGTATAAAAAAAAGTGCCTAATGCTCACTCGCGTGTTTTTTAGTATGTTGTACAATATGTTGAAATTTGATTTTTTTCTTTGCTTCTCTTTTGCAGATAACGCAATTGAAAATCGATAACAATCCATTTGCGAAAGGATTTCGGGACACGGGTGCTGGGAAACGAGAGAAAAAGTGAGTGTCGCTTTCAAAATTTTGTATTAAAAAAAAGTCGATTTTTTGTTACTTTGAAATTCATGTAAGCAGGGAGGTTTTTTTCTCTCCCGCCAATGGGATGGCAGTGGTCCGCAAAGTCGGGGATAATTGATTCGTGGTGGCGAGGGAGCTTTTTTGTCACCCTCTCCTACCCCGTGTCATTAGTTTAACCTCAACCGGTCACCCTAAACTAAGGGCTGCTTTTCACCGGGCTCATTTGCACCCCCCCACGATAACCACGATCCTACCGAGCCCGAACCATCCATTTGTATTCAATATTGCAAGTTTATGAGCTTATGTCAGCCACCCCCGAGGGCCATTGTTGCCACCGCCTACGTAGCCTATTTCAATTTCATTGAGCTCGGGGTGAAAATTCAAGTGGATTTTGATGAGGTTAGAATACTATGCATAGAATTGCGATTTTGCCTTAACCCCTATCGCTTTACACTGCTTAAACCTAAATAAGTATAGAGAATTACCATTATCGTTCATTGCCCAGTCTATGCGTATATGCTGTTAGAAAAACTAATATGCATTTTCCATCAATTAAGTATTCTCTTAATAAGAAATATATATATATATATTCTCCATTGTTTCTAACCCGCCTAAAAATTTGCCTTCATCGGCGATTGCGGTGACTATGGACTTTTTAGAATCTGGAAGAAATATACCCAGCAGATAAAGAAGAGGGTTAATCGAGGAAATATGCAAAGCAGGCGCGTCGCGGCGCCGGCTAATTAGAATAAGGGTTAGTTTTAGCTTATGGTTTCGGTTAAGGGTGGTTGGAGGGACTGCCGGAGTCTCAGAGCTACGAAAGAAAGAGAAGCGAGGAGAAAGGGAATAAAAAAAAGAAAGGGAACAGAGTGTTGGTGAAGAGAGTATAGGGTGTGGGTGAGAAAGGATGGTTAGCAGAGAAAAGGGACAGGGATGAGACGAGGTTGGAACATAGCCAATCATCGGATTAGCATACTGATGCTCAGGGGCGGCGCTATCGTTAGCGTCGAGGGTGCCACTTGGTGGCTTTGAATTTTATATCTTCTCGACTAAACCTAAAGCTCGTTTCACAATAAATTCTCTTCGACCCGCCTTAACATTTATTCATTCGGAAGTAAGAAATTTTTTAATAAAAAAAAATAATTTCCTTTTCATAGTATAAAAATTGAAGTCTTAAATTTAACGAGCATACGAATCGCGAAGACAGTGGCGAACTCTGGTGACGTTTTTTAGACACTATAGGACCTCTGCGAAAGATCCTGTTTACGGGAAATTCTTAACGGACAAGGAATGGGATGACACCGTCGTGCGGTCGGGGTCCTGTAATTTAAAATGCAGGCTGGAAAGCAACGGGAGAGAATTCACACTCCCTCGCAGAGACCAACCCCTGACATTATCTAATCCAACGGTTGACTGTGGGGTCGTAGAGCTGCGTATCGCTTTGAACGGGCCGATCTTCTACTTTAACCCCCGTTAAATGTATGGCGGAGTCTGTTGGCTCGTACTGGGATATAGAGGGGTTGCTTTTCGCAAGGTTTCGGCATAGGACGAGTAGAGTATATATGACTGTGTGGCAATTCCATTGAAGCTGTGCTTGTACGCGAAGGTCCGTCTGTGGGTATATAGACAGGGTTGAATGGGGTTGTTCGCAAGGCTGCTATACTGAAGGGGTGATTATAATTCCGTGGCTGCCTGAAGGGTTTAGTGGTGGCTCAATGATGGTGAAGACGCATTGGCCATACTGCCACAAGAACACCAAGGGAACGATGATACTAATAGTCAGCCAAATCCTCTTTCGGGTCAAAGGGCAGACAGTATACGTATATAAGTACGTCGCGATATAACGCTTTAATTTTCACGTGATTTTACCAACCCTCGAAAGTACCCAACCCCTCCCGCGGACTCTGTTGGAATATTATGCGGAGAGAGCAAAAAAAAATTTGCGAATTTTTATCTGCTGCATGGTAACGTAGAACCGCGAATGCTCGTATCAAAGAACACTGTGCAATTTTTATATCTAAATTCTTCTTTTTTTCTGATATTAATTGCACATTCTTCATTCAATTTTCTTTCTGCAATCCAGACCCACTTATGAACGTCATGGCTGTGTCCAGTATTGATTTGGCGAGTGCGTTATACTCGAGTGCACCTAGCAAGTCTCATGCGTGTTCCCTGTCACTGTGTAAGCGCACTGATCGCATTACATGGTATTAGGGACCAGTAAGCCTCTCGTTGCTTCCGACACAACTCCAGTTTGCGACTTACATGAGGCTTAGGTCGTCGAGCTTATACCATAGGGACGGATCAATTTAAATGTTTTCCCGTTCTGCTATCAATTCGTGGATTAATCAGGAAACGAGATACGGTTCGATAGGATAGCAAACCACTAGTGATAATTAGTCACGAACGATTGTTTACACCGAGAAAAATTCTGCCTCCCGAATTTCTAGTTCGTAGAGCTATGATCCAGTTCGTGGGCACAACAGTACTGTTGTCCAGACTACTGGAGCTGAACATTAGCGCGGACGTAGTTCGCTTGTACGAGCGATGCAGTACAGCTGTAGGAGCTGAAATTTTTTCTCTGATAACTGAAAAGTATCTTTTCATGTAGTTTTCCCCTTTGCTATATTCAACTGATTTAACTCAAGGATATTGCTACCATAGCAACACGTATTGCTCGTGCAATGATTTCCGTAGCTGCCATAAGTAATATGCGTGTAGCTGTCATTTGTTGCACGAGCCAGTTTGTTTTCTCGGTGTAAGGCATGAGCTGGTGAAAGATTTTTTCTGGCAGTCGTTATACGGTACGAAAGGTAGAGGTTGAGGGATTTTTCGAATTTTGGGATAACTGTACGATTTTGAAAAATTCTCATTCAATAATTTGTTATGTAGGACAGTCGAGGAGAAAGAGTAAATTTACTAGTTGATTGGGATACTTTTCTGGTGCATTAAAGTGAAAAAGAAAATTTGAAAATTTTCAGAATTTTATTCCATTTCCAACTACTGATCGAATTAGCGTGATTATCGTTGACCGTGTGAATATAATTGTACCTCTTAAAGGAGGATGCTTAAGTAATGTAAAAGATAAGGGAATTGGCACTTAATATATTTAATACGCGCCTTTTGAGTGCATTGTAGCTATAGACTGCTAGATAGGCGCGTGTACGCAGAGTTCAGTAACGCGTACGAGTACAATATATATCTGGTAAATGACTGGTTAGTGAAGCCTGCTTACCCGAGCCTACCTCTATCATTCCTTACTAGGAGCGTGTAAATGTACTAAGAATAAAAAAAGGATAGAGCCTACCTTCTCAGTACGCTATACCGAGAAGAATAGATTAGCATAGTATATAAGGTCACGCTTAAAGAAAGGCGTCGAAGGTGCAATTAAGGTAATTAATGTAATTCCCCATATGCCCTGGGCAATGAATACCAGCGCCCAAGCACATGCTACGTAACTGTCATTTTCAAAGATACACTAGACGTACCAACAATCACTCAATTAATTGTTCTCAATGGTTTAATCATCGTGCGCTTTTTTTTTTAATTATTGACAAGGAAAACGAAGAATGTCAATGGTACAATTAGTAGCGATAAACGTCACTCTTCACAATTGCTAACTCTGCGTCGTTGTTGCAGAAGGCAGGCGCTGTTGACCGTGTCCGGTGGTGGTTCCCGTCTAACATCCGGTGCACCGGCGTCCCCGGAGAAGAGACGCTCCTCGAACTTGGCGAACGATCTTTTGGATGACGACGATAAGCTACTGGACGTGGTGGGTCCAGACACGCCTCATCCGACACATCATCATCGAGACAGGGATCATTCCAGAGATAGGGATGATAGAACCAGTGAAAGGGGAGAGGGCAGTGAATCGTCGGGTTCTGAAAGTGGTGGTGGCGGAGGTAGCGGAAGTGGTCCCGGTACTGCCGGTACGACGTCAGAAGGACCGAGGCCGGATGTCTCTGTGGGTCCACCACTTCATCCGCCACTCTTACCGTACCTCTACCCACCTGTACCTGGACTTTACCCTGGACCAGGTCCTCTGATACCTCCAAGCCCTCTTGGACTCCACGGTGGCGTCACACCGGGCATGCTGTTCAACGCCCAATTGGCTCTGGCAGCGTCTCAACATCCGGCACTCTTCGCCCACTACCCTCATCCTCTGGCGAGTCCTCTTCATCAACTGAAGGGGCACCGGTTTGCGCCATATACTTTGCCGGCGCCGTCGCATGGCTCAGCCTTCGAGACAGTCACCCCAGGAAGCAGAACGCTCAGTCCGAGGTCACCACCGCCAAGACCACCCACGGGTTCGCCAACGCCTGCTGGTTTGACCTCGACGAATTCGACGAGCGGTGACCTCAAGTCAATAGAGAACATGGTGAACGGTCTTCAGGACAAGAGACGACGTAGTCCTAGCTTGACGCCTGGACACAGAGGCGACGCGGACACAGGAGGAGGGAGTCCGTGACAGGAGAATGACCGCGTGACAAGCACCGATCATCAGGACGACCACGAGGACCATCACCAGGATCATACCAGTAGCGAGGATTCGCTGGACGATCGAGAATTCGAACCGGATTCCACGTCGGAGCCGTCGTAGCCGGATCTTGATGTCTAGCGATTGAGCCAGGACAATCCTAACTTAAAGTCATTGACATTGGGTACCGGCGAGACTCCTTGGATATCCAGTTAGAGATACGGACCTCAGACCTCCAGGGCATACGAAGAGTTCACCAAACGATAAATTCAAAGGAAAATTAACGAAAGAGTCCTGCGTCCTGCAGGTCGTTCCTCGATACGCATCCCGTGGGAAGTCTCGAGCTACAAAGTGCAATTTTTTCCAAGGGCGACGCCCGGCATAGCGATCGACTTCGGTGAGCCCGACGCGTCGCGACGCTCGTTCCTCTCTCGCGCGTTTAAGCCCCCCCCCCCTCCCTTCCCTCCCGTCAGTGTACATAGAGAACCCGAAGAGCACAATTACGATTTTAATGGACGAAAGATCTAGGTTTTTAAGAGGGATCCATAGATTACTATTAAAGGCGAGAAACTGAAGCGAAGACGTGGGACCCCATCGGTCAATTCTTCTAGAGCTGGATGCTGCCGCCTCTGCCGCCGCCGCCGCCGCCATCGCTGCCGCCGCTGCTGTTACTGCTCCCGATGTTGCTGACGCTGTTGCCGCTCCCGCGGTATCCTTTTGCATAAGTGCCGCAGTGCTGTACATTATTACCCTTTATGACTGGAGGAGCACACGGCGCAAGGATTAATTAAAAAATAGAGATCGATCACGATGGATGTGAGTGTCGTGTTGTTGAGCGTGCGAGTGAAAGAGAGAAGAGAATGGTGCGATAAGAAAAAGAAAAGAGATAAGAGACGTGCGTGAAACATTGAAAAAGAGGGGAGGGATACGTTTGGAAGTTCTACCTGCGAATACTAAATATAAGTGAATAATTAGGATGATATTTGCAATATAAAAAGCACCTTCACTAATTGCAGTGAGAACCCAGGACCTCGAGAGCCCCGTTGTAAATATGTACCCTAGCGATATACATAATACATATAAATATTATATATATAAATATATATATATACACTCGATGACACATGCTACACGAGAATACACGAACCTATATGTATAATGTATATACGTATATATCATATACGTTATATATATACATATATAGATACGCATTATCCTCTGTATTAATTATTAAATATATTATTATATTCATTAATAAGAGTCGTAAACGATCAACGCATAAAAACGCACAGCCGCCCGGTTAAAACGCCTCGATCGCTGACGATAAACGCCAAGGGTGGGGATACCGTGGGAAACGAGCAGAGTCGAGCGAGAAAATGTTGGAATTAGGGAAACAGGGCGCAGCGACGGAGGAGGGGGTTTATCGTTAAAAAAAATATTGTAGTAGGGAGATCGTGACAAAGGATACGTTCATAGAAATTCTCGCTATTCTTCTCGTTCCACGTGTCCTTTTCTCTTACTTCCTTTCACGTTTCCATTTACTTTTATTCACTTGTCGTCCGTATTTTTGTGCATTATACGTAAAAGGGCTCTTCCTCGCGCCGTCGTTGTTAATTTTATATATTTTTTTGCATATAATTTTATCAGCACCTCCGTTACGCCCGCTTGTCACGAAATATCAAATTATTCATTCTGTTTGTCGTCGTAAAATTTTGGAAAAAAAAAAGAATATCGTTTCGATCAATTCTTTCGCAATTCTTAACGCGATTACGAAGATGATAAAAAAAGGAATTTCGTTTTAAAAAAAAGCCTTACTCAACGATCCCTATTTAGTCATGACACCTTGCGAACTATCATGATTTTTACGAATAATACGTCTCGCGAAACTTTTACCTACTCGTAGTCTCTCGGGATCGTTCGAATGTATCTCACGAGTGCGAGCGATTTTTCACGGAAATACACGAATGCGGAGTGTTCAGAAAAGTGAGGGAAAAAATGGAAAAAAAAAAAAACTAGAAACAAGCTCAGGGTTTACTTTTCGATAATCGATGAAGTCGCCAAGCGGCTGAGAGTTACGTAATATTTCATTATTCATCTTCGTTGTTATGTAATCGGTACGCTTCGTTGTTTTTGTAATGATCTTAGCTTTTTTCTCGTTTTCGTGATAGAAATTCGGGCGATTCCGCAAAAGTGTATAAAAAAGTAGCAATTGATGTAGATAATTATTAAATATGTAATAGGACGTCGATTAACTTACAAATCAAATCGTGTGAGTTTTCTTAGAGAATACGCACACAGGCGCGAAAAACACTGACACTATATATATACAAATGACATACAAACACCCTCATTCGAATACATTATGTAAACATACATAGTACACAGGGACACTGGTATATACATATATACATAGAAAAAAAACTCACACTCGATCAGAGATTATAAGTGAAGTCTCAAAATGATGAATGAATAAAAAAAAGAAGTCTTTATCGTTTGTATGTGCTATGAAAAAGCCTATACGACTGCTATAACATGCCCGCGTTGTCATTTTACCAAATTTCAATATCTTTCCTTTCTCTCTCGCCTTTTTTCGAAAAATTCTATGCGAATACATATACGTGTACGCGGAACGCATCGTCGCGATGTTTTTGAAATTTAGACTAGTCTTATAGCTGCAACCCAGTACTTTGCGTTCGAGGGACTTTTGAAAATAGCTTTTTTTTTTATTTGAATATTTTGTATAGATACTCGATTTTGAAACTTTCAATTGACACATTTATATTAAGTTCCTATAGTTGTGATTGCGAATATCGATTGAAGAAATTTGGTGTTTTTAGTAAATTAGTCTGTGTAAAGAAAATTGTAAAATTGTCTTCTGGGTTGCAGCCTGTCAAAAACTTGAAGGGACATTTTTCGAATTCCAAGGTTCTGTCACGAAAGGATTTTCGAGATTTATTTAAAAAATAAAATATGTCAAGATTCTTTTTCGAAAGAAAAGTCAGAATAAAAGATTGTACAGATTATCTATTGTCGTTTTATTTATTATTATATCAATTTGTTAGAAATTGCAAAATTTCTATTGGCAAATTTTATCTGCCAAATTTTAACAGTATATTTATTGCGATAAAAATCCTTGGATGAAAATTTGAGAAAAAAGTAATAACGTCAGTGTCGAAAATTGTCCTTGCTTTAATAACATACACGTGCGTGGAAGCGTCCAGAAGTAATTAGCGGAGAAAAAGAATGAGTGATAAAGAATCGATGTAAAATGGCAAAGACAAGTTAAAGAATGGAGGGAGAGATTACAAGGAAAAAATTCGCGGAGAAGGAAGACACTCAGAATACCAAGTTAAACGTTACGCATACGAAAAGGGCGCAGCGCAGGGCCGTAAACACCTGGCTACATAAAAATCTACCAGTTACATTAATTGTTTTATCCTCTATATAATTTTCGAAGATTTGCTCAAAAAAGTTTATTTCTGCCATTTTCCAATTGCGAGCGGCCCTGCGGTTGATTTCCAAACCAGCCCCAAAATCCCAAAGCCTGGAATCCTGAAAAGCAATAATAAGGCCCTGTGTGGCCGTATCATCCTGAATTTTACAATCCCACCCCTTTTACGTCCCAACCCCTCGAAAATCATATTCCTATGGCTTGTATTGTATATTGTACACCCTAGATTCCATACCCTCCAAGAACCCACATGACTAAGAATTATATATTAATTTAAAAATACAAAATGGCCTCCTTCATTTTCGTATCTCGATGATTCCCAACACCCGTTCCTTTTCTTATTAATTAATCGTACACGCATTGTCACAATTAATTGACGCACAATGGGTATATTCATTTCACAAGAGAATAGACTAAGTACGTACTCGATTAGATAAATTGATACTATATATATTTTTTAAATGAAATTCAAGTGGATCGACGTACATAAAGGGTGATTAGAATATTCTCTCGAGTGAACAGAAAACCCGCTGCTATTATATATCGATTGAGTGGCATTAATCGAGCGTGAAAGGCTCTATCGTGGTTCGTAGATTATATGGATTACATAATTCCCATAATTTCGGTTTCCAATTAATTATCAACAATATTGATCTTCACGATGGATCAATGGAATTTGAATTATACTCTCTGTATATCGAGAAAAAATACTTTTTCCTAGATTCACGAATATTTGTGTTACATTATTCGGTACAGATTAGAGGAAGAGTGTTACTGCGGAGATAAGACAGTTATGGGTGATATCTCTTTTTATCTTTCTTTTTCAAAACTCAATTTCTTTTCAAATTATCAACAGACCCGTAAAGATCCTGATTGATGGGAGCCGAAAGAAAAGGCGTTAAAAAAAATGTATAAATCTTCAAATAAAAGGTAATTATGAACACATTTAATTAAATACATAACTGTATCAATACTTAAAATATAGTTAATTAATATATTTTCCTAACAAACGATATTTTTTATACTACAATTGACTTAATGAGCAGAGCAGACATGCCTGTGTATTCTGTGGCCGCGATTTCTAGTATATAGAATATATATCTATATATAGCATTTCTATGGGTAAAGTATATTTGTAGGGGTCCCCGGCACCCAAGCTCGCGTGACATCATATCCCATAAGATGTTAAATATATTTATCTCCTCGTTCAACGATACTCACATCCAATTCTGATATCACTAGTAACACACGTTAATCACAAAAAATTAGTCAGGGGTCAAGTGCGTCATAAAACGTACGAACTCCCACCGACAAATTCGAATTTAAAGGAGCGTTAAATCTCGTGAGATGCAAAAGATAAACTAATTAATACAAGCTCTTAATTGCCGTCTAGACTAATAGCCCGTAGTCGGAACACTATTAATAAATATGCGTGGCGTCCCGATAGTCTCAGAAAATTTCTCCGAAAAAAAAAAAATCTCTATAAAAAAACGTAGCTTCAACAAATTAGGAATGTGTAAGAAGAAAAAAAAAAGTAAAAGGTCATTCTCATTCCTCTTCCCTCTTAATAAAGTATTCTCATGCCATCTTATGTATTAACAGGCTAAACTGCTGTACCCCCTTCGCCCCCACACACTCATTTTTCAATTCTATCCATTCTCCATATAATGACGGGTCTCGCAGTTAATCGTCCGAAACACGAAAGTCTACCTGGTGGCTTCTTTGCTTTAGCTCGTGTCACCGTGTAAGTGTCTTCTCTCTTTCTCTCTCTTTCTCTCTCTTTCTCTCTCGCTTCCTCACTCCTTTACCTGGTAACGAAAATCAAACAGACAGTTAACCAGACTGGGTAAAAAATAGTGAGTAATTTCAAGTAAAAGAACTACTCCAATTTAACATAAGATATATAACAGGTCTAAGTAGGTTCAAAGGGTAGCGAATCAGACGGGGAATGGCTGTAGTGGTGGGGATGACAGGTAAAAAATATTATCTATTCGTTGAACGTAAATCGCTCCGGATGAATTATTATCTATTACGTGTACGATCGGAGTTATCAGGGACGAGCATCGCGATTGCAGATCGCATTTTCGAGCGATCGGTGGTAAATTTAAATCAGACTAACCTAACCCTCCTATCCGGGAGAAGGACTGCTGACTCGGTTCACTGGGCTGCTCGGTACCAAGCGTGTAGCGTGCTCTGCTAAAAGAGCTCGGTTTAATATCGTTTATAAATTATTCTATGGAGATAGCCATCAGCATACAAATTGGTTCGCCCCGGACCCATGGAACTTTGTGAGACAGGGGCGTATGTCTTTAGTTGAAACACGATAACCTCAGACCCCTTTTAAATCAGTCTGCTCTCTTATTTTCGTGGAGACCTTTGCTAGAAATGGCAAGGTAGATGGCGAGCTAGAAAAGTGCTAAGGAATGAGAAAGAAGTATATCGTATGGGGATGACATTGTTCTTCAGAAAAATTCTTATAGGACAAAATTTTGGAATCAACTATTGTAAATTGAAAGTTGGAGAGATTGAAGGAAAAAAAAAGAATTTTTTTTTTCATTCTGTATACAGTAGTTTCATGGCAGATTTCTCGGCGAGTAATCGGGTAGTTTATACATAATTTAGGGTTTGATAAAGTCGAGCGACTTGGGTCCTTACGATTCTCAGAAATGACGTACGTCTTGTTATTACTATTTTATGGTAATTCCGGGCATTGATTTAACAAACTTTTTAGGTTTTACACTTTTTGCCTATTCGAGCTCTCCGCCCTTACCATTGCCCCGTAATACCCAAGGAGCACATAAAGCAACGACGATATAGCTCAGCAAGGACAGTTTAACAAAATATTTTCAATAATCCATACATCACGGTCTCTCCGGATTTTGCTGAAGCATCAATTTTTCCAATTTTTTTCACGCGCTCCAGTTTTTACTGAAACTCAAAAAATTAAATTTATCCGTACAAAAATTTTTTTCTCGTAACACATCCCTCGTCTAAAATCATATAAATTTATTATTCAACGTTCGAACGATTCTCTCATAATATCTCTGCGAATATAAAGATGCGCGTCTACCGAGAATCCATATAGTTTCCACAATAAAGCATTACATTAGAACGGAGGACATAGATGCCTGCACTTCTCGAAAGGTATCATTAGCATTTTCCGCCAGCATGGAATTACGCGGCACCGGCCGTGGCTCCGCATTCTCTCGGTGTGCGAGTTTAGCCGCATATAGAAATTCACGTGCGTGTAAACACGTATGAGCATAAGCCATGCTCCATAGATAGTCCATACACAACGTACAAAAGAGACGTATTACTCGAGAAGGGTGCGTGAATGTATATGAGAACGGGACAAGGGCAGTTACCGAAGTTGGCAGTTACCAACCGTGGTAGAGGGCGACACCCGTCATTACGATAGCGTGCGACCTGAGAAACGGAAACACGTATCGTGCTATGGGTGAACACCCCGTTCGAGTAGGAATCCGGGAAAGAGTGGAAAGTGGTATAATAAAATCCATACGTACCGAGTAAAAGTGCGTATATGAAATTTGAGAAAGAATATAAAAATTAAGAATAGCCTCGTGTGGGAGTTATATGATTGATTTGTTAGGAGGTTAGAAATATAGATATATTGGATTTTATGTGATAAGTGTGCGATACACTTGAGAGTAGTGTGTATATAGATATGTAGTAAGAAAGTATATACATATACAGATAGAAGCTTAGTGGAAGCCGCTAGTAGGAATTAATCGAAGAACTTTAGATTAGAAAGCGATAGCATGTCGGCATCCCTTTGATCATCAGGAAGGTCCTGGTTCGATCCTGAAAATTAAAGGATTGTCCATCGAAGGTAAGGTGGCTGGTTTCGGATAACCTAAAGGATTTAATCGTGGACGGGGTTGAAAGGTGTCGGCCGTGTATTAGCCATGCAAAGTGGACGGTGGATTTCCATGGCCAGTTTAAAAGGACGTCAATTCCGGTAGCTACGGAACGGTAGCACCCAAGCGGTGGTATCTGGTTGGGCAGAGTCGAAGAAAGTTGGATGAGCGCGCGAGCGCACGTAGGGCGCAAACGTTGTTGTGGCTCGCGGAGGATGAGAGCGGAGAATGGAGAGGAAGAAGGAAGGGAGAAAAAATGGCGAAAAATGCGAACTTCTCACCGCGGTCAGCGACAAAGGGCTGCTGCACCGTCGCCGGGAGATAAATCTCCGTGGCTCGGGGCCTGGTTCCTACTCCTGGGATGGACTCGCAGCCCGGTAACACTCCGCGGGCCCCGGGAGCCTGGGTCTCATTTACACTCCGTGCTTCGGAGGATTTACTGGCCGCGGAATACAATGCGGACCTGTCCGTGTCCATCCGACGCGAACGGGGCCCCCGTTCCTCCTCTTACGTCCTCCGCGTACGGGTATACTCTATAAAGACTATCGAGTGTATTTTGCCTGCGGGTTTAGCTACCTATATAGGTCCCAGGAGAGTGGCAACTTGGAGTCCAATAATTTGCACCCTTATGGTACCTGTCTATCCGAGTAAAATAGTCCCTTCATCCCTTTGATCCTGAATAGTTAGCCATAGTGGATGACACCCCGTATCGTTAACGGATGGTGAACGGAGGAACGTAGAGCCCTAAACGTGCCCATCTGCCAGAAAATTCACGGTGAAAGAGAGATCCCTAACAGCGAGACAGGCTAAATCTGGGCCTGATTTGCACCTGGAGCCCCTGGCTTGACGCGAGAGTGCCTCCAACCAGTGGGGCACAGTTTAAGGCGCGTATTCACGCTGCGGATCCCAGCTACGAGGACGCCTCTCATAGTGGGAGAAATTCTCGTGGGGAAGGAGTAAGAGTGAGTCCCCACGGCGCCCAGAGAGCAAAGCGGAGTAAAGGAGAGTAAAGGAGGGCCCATACGTGAGAGGGAGAGGAGGTTCCTAGCGAGACAGCGTTTGTCGGCACGTTTGTGGGACCGACGCCGCCTTAAGGTGTAGCTGGCGATCCGGCAAGGCATCGCGGTGTGAGCCTGGACTAAGCCGCGAGGCTGAGTCGCATGTGCGAGCCAAAGTCACATGTGTGGGAGGGACGCAGCTGATTTGCGATCAATTTGCCCTGATTTACAATCGGCCCCGAGCATCTTCGGGGCGCTACGAGGTTCCCGTGCTTACCATTCCTCTCTTGCCTTCCTTTACTACCTATACCTAACCTACCCAGCTATCCCTCTACCTACGATCCTTGGTACATCAAGTACTCTGCTGGCTTTCGCCGATCTGCGGACACGCCAAACAGCTACATTTCTCCTGGGGCAACGTTACAAGTCGCTACGCAACTGATGGACCAAGGCAAGACCCTGTGTATAGACTCTAGAAGGCATGGAGAGTTCGATCGTGTTATCTCTCTGGAAATTTCAGACTAACTGATAATATCGCTAGATTGAGTGGAGAAACGTGAAAAGAAAGAGATGGAGAGGGTAGAAGAGAAAAAGGACATGAGTCAAGTCAGAGTGCGCTCGGGAGCTGGCACGGATCGCTATACGTATATAACGCCAGGCCTCACAAAGGACTCGTGGTGAGATGGTAGCCTACAAGATCGGATAATACGGGTAGTTATTTGTCGGCGCCGATGTTGGTTTTTCGGTGGTTAGTGTGCATCGTGCGTGAGGGCCTCCCGCGGCGACAAACTCGCCTGGCCCCGGTAAGGCCCCACCTCTCTCTTATCCAGTTTACCACTTGGACTATGGGCGCAGCACCTCCTTGGGTCTTCCTTGGGCCTGATACGTTATTTTATTCCATTTCCCATCGTGCCCCGGACCCACCATCGTCAACGAACTTGAGTCCTTGCTACTTGAGTCCTTGCTATCGTCCCGTTGAGTCTTTTGAGCGGGCCTTATTATTTAAAATTAGCGCCTTAAAATTGTATATATGGAAAAATATTTATTCGATTTATTAATATGTATACGATTGTACTAATGACGTACGAACACCTGCATTCGGCTCTGGCTCGATGCAAATTAATTAAAATAGAGCTCCGTAATGATTTCTTGATCATTGGCAAATTAGATAGGACGATTTATTAGCTGTCAATAGAAACCAGGCCAGTATCGATTTAGACGTTCGACATTTCAAGATTCTCATTGAGATCGGCCATTAGTTTGCGATACGTTTGAAAAAGGCAATTTTTATTTTCAAATCGAACCAGTCTCCCCCCACCCAAATTCTCCGGTCTCTCTTTAGTTTCTCTTAGCCTTATTTTTACACTCTTCCTCCTCCTTACCTTTATATACCTCTCTCGCTCTTCGATCGTAACGAGCCGAGAAAGGCGAGAGCTATTAAGCATTAAAATATGGCGTGGACCGCGGCCGCCACACACACGCTTCTGCAAAGGCGTCCGTAACGTCTTTTAATCATGAAATGAGCCGGCTCTCCTCAAAGACCAATGGCTCTCCCCGCTCGCACTCTCTCTCGGGCCAGCGAAATAAGTAAATAAATAAATAACGAGATCCTGTCCCGACACCTGCGGCACCACGTTTATATATCCTCGGGACACGTCGACGCCTCTTGCCCAATGAAAAAAATCATCCGAATCTACCATATAACCTCTTCTTTCCGTTTAACCCATTAGCTTTCCCGTTCCTTATACGTTTTCATGTTATTACATACCTTGTAAGGATCTTTTCTAAGACGCCACACGCGTAAAATCATTTTCTATCTGTAACAACTAAATAAAACTATCCGGTATCCTCCTAATTGAAGAATAAAAAAGTATCAAACTCCACTCAGCTTCGCTTCGTAACACCTGCGTCACTTTGCTGCCAGCCTAAAACCCAAACCTTCGATCGTACCTTAAACGCGTCCCTAGAAGGTCGTTTCACGACACGTAATTTTCCCAATGCATCTTTCAGCCCCCATCCAATCGACGCCTTTAATTCCTTTGAGTGTCGAAGATTCGCCAGTCAACGATCCGACAAGCTTAGCAGATCCAAATAAAAGAGGGACTATGTTAATTCTGCTTGGATGAAAAAGCCAAAGTTATTGAATAATTTTGAAAAAAAATCAAGAATACTCGTACGCGCATAAGTGTCTTGCACGATGAATAACGTAAGTCACGATTAAACAAAAGTGTCTCCTCGCATGTCTTGTTTCTGTTAATTTCTAAAAAAAAAAACAGAGCCGCTCCTCCCGGTAATCATCTTATCCTTTTCTAATACGTTTTTACGACCTTCTACTTGTCGCTACCGAAGACTTATGCCGTGAGCACGCACAAGAGGCGAATTGACTCTTATTCAAAGATCCCAAGAAATAAGCAATTAAGAATCCACTGAAAAAGGATACGCGACAAGGAGTCGGACAGGAGGCGAGGTATAGAACGCAGCCATGAAAGGCAGCGCCACTTTTTCACGTAGCGGCTAATGGTCGCGATGAGGTCATCTGCCAGCTAGACAACTAGATTTCAGCTTGTCTCACGATACTTTATGACTTCTCGCGATCGCCGATCTTAATTGAAGCACCGCTGAGCAGTTATCCACGCCGCTGACCTGTTACGTGGCCATTTCCAACGTATAGAGACACCAGAAAACGCCTTGACTAGATAGAGCCTAACGTAACTTAACCTAACCTACATCAAGAAGGCGATACAAGAGGAAATCGACGGATAGCTGCGTGACTGTACATACGTTACATACGCGTACACGGGGTAAGTAAATAGAATGCGAACATACGTGAGCGAAGTATTAGCGCGATTAAAACGGAATCACTTAAAATCAAACTAGATCTCGACTCGACTCCGTAAGATCAATTAAAGATGCTAAGAGACGGAGACCGTGGAGATTTCAATTTTACTCCGATTTTAAGCTTCTGCTAATTTCTTGTGTGGTCCAAGTCCGGAGGCGAATGACCGATAAATCTTGTCAGTGTCTCAATGCACATATCCTCACATGTATATATATATATCATTCACGTATGTATTACTTATTCTATATATTATTCGTGGATATTCAACGTTTTATATCCAGCTACGTAATTAGGTTGGGACCAACAGGTGAGCCTGACACAGCTGCTGTCGTCGCCTGTTCTCCGAGCGTTCCCTACAGAGAAGAACAGTTTCAGAATGAATTAAGATTTTTTTTTAAAATGATAAAGACATCTACTTTATATTAAAATAAATCATTTTATTTTACTTATACGATCTTTCCATGCGTTTGATATTTTCAGTATTAAATTTTTTTTTTATTTACTTGCCCTCCATTCTTCTTAATCTCCCTCCTTCGAGTCCTATTCACTTGTATGCGTATCTTCTGTTACACGCATTTACGGTACCTGCCAGTTTTTAGCCTTCTTACGAGGACGTGGATGAGGACGGGGACCTCGAGTGGCGCTGAGTGAAACATCGAGTGGTCCGTCTGTCTGTCGACTCTCTTGGCGTACGACAAAAACGCGAAGAATCGTTAGCTACCGTAAATCCCAATGCTGTTTCTCAACTCCTCTTGGTTATGTACCACTCATGTGTCGGATCCTGTTCCACTTTCTGAAAAAGATTATCTCGAAATTTTTCCTATTTGTAGACACGGTCCATTGTTTCACTCTTGGGCAAAAGATCTGAAATAAATATAAAAATGATAATTTATTTTATATATACAAAAATTGAATTTTTCAACTCGACTTCAAATCATTGTTATCTACTCGCAGTACAGAACGTGAACATTCACAGGTGTGAACGGCACCTAAGAACGACGACAGCCACTCGTATAAAGTTGTCTCCATAGTCCTGCCTATAATGGTCAAACGGGTAAGTCCTTACCAGGCTCTTCTACGTAACTATTCTCCAGCTGTATATAGAGTCAGCACGGGTTACAGCGAAGAAATGAATCAGACACTTATGTTGCACGTACTATACAGTATCGGATGTAGAAGAGTACGTGAATTGAGATACGCACGTAGTGCATTTTATATCGAACGTATAAAAATTTCATGACGGAATTCACCATTCACTCTGTAGATTCTTTTATCAAGATCCTGATTGCGATTCGTCCAACTGTGATATCCAATTGCGGGAATTAAGCTTTCGCACTTTTTGATGACACGTAACACGGTTTGGGTTCTATCAGTCCTGTGTGTGCATATATATGTATATATATAGGATAGGGATGGTGAGTAATATAAGAAGGGCGGAATATTGGAAGCAAATGAATGTGCGGAGACGTCGCGACGCCTAGCCGCGACCGGCGCTCGTTAAAAAGTCGCGGCGGAAGCGTTAAAAGCGGCCGCCTCGGCGGATCTCTCGATCGGATTAAAGCGGCTCGCGTGACAATTGATTTATACGGTTCCCCGTCAGGGTCAGCTTCGCGTCTTTCGATCGATAGAAACGACCCAGTGGATCGTCACCAGAGACAGTAGTGACTTGAGGTTTAAATTATTTAAACAGAGACGAAAATTATTTATTTTTCTATTTACTTCCTTAACCAAATTTTGTTGAGTTCTCGCACACGTGTAGAGGACTTTGGACACGTGTGAAGCAAGTGTCGATAAATTATGATGGAGGTATCGATCACTTTCTAAGTACAAGGAAATTACCAATTAACCGGTACAGAGAGTGTCGGTGATATTGAAATGGGAGAAAATAAAGGGTGTAAAGGTAAAAGAAAAGAAAAAAAAATTGAAAATTGTTCTGTGCCACTTTATGCGAACTGCACGATGTACGTATACATGTATGTATATATTGTGGATAAGTGTCCAAGTGAAAATACCGGTAGCGGGTTTTAGAAAGTGCTAACTACTTGAAAATTGCTGTGGTCATATTCTGCAATTGGCTAATTGGAAATTAGTATGGAGGCGATTATCCACACTCGTAAATTTAACGGGTCTGGCTGTACGGTCATCTGGCGTTCTTGTTAAGTATTCTGCTGCGTGGTACTCACTGATGAGTGTCTACTGTCTTGGACATATGAACGAGACTTTAGTCTATAGTAGCGTTCCTATACAATTGTTTAGACGGTATACTGTGCTATGCAGTAGGGGTAGCATCTAGTAGCAATAGTAACGGTATAAGGCATCAGGCTAGTCTAGGGATCGTGAAATACGACAAGACCAGTACTAATTTCACAAACGAATAAACGCAACCCCCCGTGTACTATGCAGGGATTGGGGTGGCCAAGCGAACCGACACAAATATGTTACGTATCTGAGGGTAGAGGCCCAGAGGGTAGTAGCTGTATCGAGAATGGTGATAACGCTTGGGGTGATACCGATACCACCAAAGATGAGTCAGAGTCAGACACCCCTATGTAAAACTACCCCTAGCATCCTACGCAGAGATCCGTTCAATCGGTAGTACGAGTATCGGCGGTAAAACCATGAGAAAAATAAATTGGCAGAATGATCGCTTACGATGAAGAATTTTTTGAAAATCAACAGTCTTGTTTACTATGTTAAAAAAAAGCTCTAGATTATATAGGATGTTATTAAGGGACGACATTTTTTCCCCTTATTTGTGCTTAACTATACATGCATGCTCTGTGAGCTTTTGATTTTATGGTGACTTTTGTATCCATGGTGTTTCGGTATTCCTCATAGGAGGTCGGGTGTCGAAACAGCTCGACCAATTATCAAGAAACTGGAATCCCTTGACCACCCAACTGGTAGGTAGGTATAGATAGGTTGGTAACGTGGTCGCCAGTGCTCAGCATCTCAGACTTGATTTCTCAGTGGGTCTGATCCCGTGCCGCGCAAACGAGGCCTCGCGGCCAACACAGTTAATTAGGCTGAATCTTCCGCGGTCAGAGAAGCCGCTGTATACGTTCTACACGTAAGGCCCCATATAGAGGGACCTATACGGCCCATTGGATTATATGCACGATACAACGTCCGGTTTACCGGATGCCTTTACTAACATCCAAAGCCAATGGGACTTTCGAGTCTTTCGTCGTGTGATGCTTATCGTCGTGAATCGGACTGATGGACCAACGGTTAGCAGGTAACGGGAAAAGAGAAAAAAAATCTTAATCTTTTAATACACTTATCACATATGTGATAAAGTTATATGAGAATGTCGATTAACAGTTTTCTTTAAATGTTAAATGAAATTTAATTAATCAATTCTTTTGAAGTATTTAATTATGGATTTATATTGGAATTCGATATTCGCTATCTTTTTGACACCCTGGTACAGGAATAGAAAGATCTAAGGATCTTTCGAGGATAGATTGATCTCTCTATTCCCTAGGGATTTGGTATTGGAGTAGATACGTTGCTCAGGACATCTGTCCACTTTTGCCGGTAGCAATGGAAACGAACTACCCTTGACTCACTCTATTGCTGTCTAAATAATATGGGGTTTGACTTCCTGAAAGATACGTGGCCTGATTTAATAGCATCCTGAACCGTATTCTCGCGAAGAGAATCGCGTAATTCCCAGAAGCATCTTTCATCCGACAATCACTCGTATCTGCTTCGCTACTCGAAAGGTCGTGAAGGTAAAAAGGTTTCGTATATCGCGCGCCATTAAGAGAGTAATCTTTTTTTCAAACTAGGGAGTCACAAAGAGATGGACAGTAGAAAAAAAAAAAACGTAACGCATCAGCAAACCACTATAGTGTAATAAAATACGAAAAATATTCTCCACCGTAACTGACTCCTCCAACGCTAAAATTGTATTCGTCGGCAAGACAATACCCGGCAGCCCTTTCGGTTTTTGAAAAGACCGCCATCGGAGACAACCAGGCCCAATCTCACGGACCCAATGCTCAACGACGTGAAGAACGTGTAGAAAAACACGCCCGTGAAAACGTGCCGCGTGTCGTGACGACACACACGTTTTTACACACGCATATGAATGCAACTACTTTCTATACATGTACGAGTCCGTCGCACGATGTACACCAGCCCGTAGGGTGTCAGATGCAGCGAGATAAAGTTGCCCTACGGTTTCCGGTGCACGAGGATAGCCCAAGAAACGAAACAGTCTGCATACGGAACCTCATCTTTTTATTTTCTCTACTTTATGCTTTTTTTCCCGCGTTGTGGCAAACGAAAAACCCGAGACGTGGTCCAACTACCAAAAACCTCAACTCTTTCACAGATAGTATCAGAACCATCCTCGAAAAGCAAGGGAGCGATGCACGGAGACCTGAGAAACCCTGACACAAGGCACGTCAACGAGGATTCAAATAAACGCGCGGCCAGATTGAAAATCAGACGAATGAAAGAAGATTGGTGTAATAAAAAAAAAATTTATAAAAAGTTTCCAACGGCTCAGAAATCGAAACCCATGTTATCTTACGTGAACACACGGCCGATCACAGTTGGGATACATCGCTGACTGGAAGAGGATCGGACAGTTCAGTAATATCGTAAGACGTCACGCGATGTGGGATAACTGAGAATTCTCACGAATTGAGATGATCGGATGCTGCGAAGGATTCTTCAAGTGAGTATAGAGATTGGTTGGTGAATCGATAGATTGATAATAATGATAATAGTATATGTATACTGCTTAAGTATATATATACATATACACACATATACATATAGTGAAGGTATAAAATTTCTGCAGATGAAAATTCGTGTAACTTTTTTGTACGATTCATTAGAGGAGCAAGGGCGACCACTCTTGTATAGTGTATGCACTTGGGCCATCACTTGGCTCATAAAAGTAATCTATAATTGGGTCGTAAAACAATAAAGTCTATTAGGCTTTGACGAAGGGAGGTGGTGGTGGTGAGTTAGCAACATAGGGACTTTCTTGGAAACGGTATTAAAACGTACAACCTCCACGCACCCTCACTGCCATAATGCATCCTAGGTACTAACAACTAATAACCGACGGTACGTCCAATCATGATCTAACATGAGAGAGACCAATGAGTGGGTAGGTTAGGTAAGTACCTATATATATATACAGCTAATGGACGAAAAGAGATACGGAATATCCTTTAGATAAAAAATTTTTGAAAAAATTAAAAAAAACTTTTTATCTTTCCGTACAAAATTTCGTAAATCTTTAAGAAATTCTCATCAGTTAATCAGAAACTCTGACAGGTTAAATTCTAACCTTAGAGTTCGTAGCGTCAACCTTTTCAACCCTTCAAGAACTGAAAAAACGTCAGGAACGACGTCTCTTCGAATAGGAAACCTGCTCGTCCTGACATTCGCATAAGCAGACACTTAAGGATTGGAACCTCAACATTCAGAAAGAACCTTTAGACTCTCAGAGTTTCGGATTGTATCGGCTCGGTAGTAACAAAGTGAGATGAGAGGAGTGCGGTGGAGTTCCTTCTTATCTCTCTAGGAAGAGACGAAAAGAGAGTGAAAGATTAGAACGTACTGCGAGAAATGTAAGAGGGATTCAGAGGAACACAGAGGAAGATGAAGGTAAATTGGGAAAGTAGTGGAACTTAGACGGGAAACTGTATTACCCGTAGTGCATCGTTCTTGAGGATTGGTCTGAAGTTCTTCTTGAATACCGTAGTGGCTAACTTCATTGCTACAACTAGTATCGGCACTATCACTGAGCTGACTGAACTTTCAACGAGCACCCAACCGGCACATACGTACTCGTAGACGTAACATATGTGTAAATACATATAGGTACAATGTAGATATATACATATATACACATATAGTACGAAGCTTACAGTAGCCGATGACTATCTGTGTAAACGATGGAAAATACTCCCGGACGTATCCTTCCCTTTATGCACTATTATACGTATAGATAGTAGACGGTAACATCCGGAAATCTTAAAGTGTAAAGTTTTAATTGTTCCGAAAAATGACGTTTGCTTCGTGTAAATTGTTTTTTTTTGTTTTTACGAAGATATAATAATATAATAATAGATACTTAAGAAATTAAGTCTTATCTCAGTAATCTTTTGAGATACCGACGTCCACTAGACTTCTGCTGAACTCATCTTCCTCGAGAAGGCAGCAGGTTGGGATCCGTGATGTGGACGCGAGAAGACGTTCTCCTTAAGCTTGAAAACAGGTAGCACGCGAAGATAGCCGCGAAGCAGGTAGCATACGTGAATGTGGTTTTCGCGAAGGGGGCAATGGTGTCGGGCGACACTTGTCTCTTCGTGAAAAACTGGACGTCGCCCCCGGTTGCGACAGTAGCGTAGAGAGCGGATTTCTTTATAATAATGGGTTACCGTAGCGGACGCCAGATGTCACACCAGGCTTCTACGCCCCTGAACTCAACTGGGCTCCATCCATCAGCGAAGCGGTCGTTCTCGTCTCGTCTTCTCCTGGCATTCTCGACTCCTTCCTTTGACTCCCTTTCGCCTTCCCGTTCTCATTCCTATATACATATATATGCACTCACAAACATTTACCATCTACCTATATACAGACTCACAACCATTTCACATATTTCTCTATCTCCTCCTCGCGCACCTTCGTCCTCCTACGGCAACAGCTACTGTCCCTATCTACGTCCCTGCTCTTCGCGTTCCTGGACCTTAATTCCAGGGCGACATTCCCCGTTAGTCCGTCAGTGACTACGTGCAGTAAGACTGCAGTTCTCCGTAGCGAGATGAATCGAATACCTACTTGAGAGCAGAAGTCGTCACCTGCCTGTCCTGAGCCAAGAATCGTGCAAGAGACTGTGAGCAGCGTAACGAATGATTGAAACGAATTTCGTGAATATTTTTTGTAAATTTTTTTTTTTTCTAAAATTCGCTGAAACACCAGACGAAGGATTCTGAAAGGATCCTCTCGATAGTTTCGCTACACCAGAAATGATCCCGACTAAGGATAAGAAGAGACACGCTGTTGTGTCTTTATGATTTATACAGGGCTGTTCCAGGGTGATCTTACTTCCATGGGGTATATAAAACGCGTGTAGGAATGCGCAGGGCTATTATTATACACTGCTAGGTTGTTCCCGTAGGACGTTATACGGGGTGTCATTATAATTCTTGCTTCGTGCGAAGAACTAACTGTACACAAACCCTTAAATAACACTAGACCTTCTTATCTTTCTGATCGCTTGGACGGATGCTGTTTTCGAAAATTCGTCATTGAAAAACACACATGGAAAAATTCAAATTTCACATACGTATATACGTGAGATTTTTTTTACTCTGAATATCGTAATCACACGTGGTACATGCGTTACACGGGTCTTACACGCATCATTCGATTTCTATATTTATACATACCGTATAACCATTGAATATTCTTACTGACCGTATACTTGACTATTGTCATAATTAGCCTAATCAAATTGGTGAAATATTTTATCCTGTGAAAGAATTCATGAGCTAAGTATTACCTAAGTTTTACAACAGCAGCTGTAACGTCGACACATACGTGGGATATATGTAACCGCATACGTCTACACTATGAAGATGACTTATAATCCGAGTCACACGCCTCGTGTTAATTGGCCTTTACGAGGGACTTTACAGCGCCATTTTAATCGGATCGGTTTACAGCGCCTTCACTCCAGAGAAAACCTTTTTAATTCGTTTACGATGCCACCGATGACCTGGTAGACTCTCTTGTGTTAGTCTCGGTCGATTAACTTTTCCCACCTAGCGCTGAGTTCAACACGGTTACCAACCCTGAAAAAGTTTGAAAATTCAAGGGCAGTATGGGAACTATTAATTTATCGAAGAAAGACTAATTTTTTATTACGTTTACCTAGAGTAGATACTGGCTGTCATATGCCAGACCAGTGCCGTATAAAATATATATACGATAGCTGTGCTGGCCTTCGTTCCTTATGTTTTTCTTTCCTTTTTCTTTTTCCCTCTTCCTTTTTCATATCCGTCGTAGTGGCTGCACTGTCGCGACACGCAAACAGTTTTAAGGGGCTTCCCGTGCGCTGTCCGACATTAGAATTAGGCCGACTTCACACCAGTGACAATGAGCCTTGCCGTCCGTAATACAAGTCTAACCAAATGACGGGTCGATTGAACATTGTGAACGCACCTTTACGCGCGCTCACCTTGTACACGTAGCCAGATTGCGAAACGCCTATGCAAGTGCACTTTGATAATAAAGAAATCTCAACTTCTAAGGAACCACGGAGAAGTTCAACTAAACTTCCTAGACACGCCATGACTTCCTACTGATATGCGAGCATAAATTTACGTCAATAGTACCTTTATTTTTATGTTGTCAATTACGTAGACACATTTTAGGGGGGGGGGGGGCAGCGTGCATACAAAATCGTGTAATGAAATTTATCCAATTAATACCAATGGTAATTGTCATTAATGCTATCGGTAGTTGGTATTAATATCTATCGGTAAGAAAAGTATTGTGAAATTGCGATGTTCGCCAAGTGTTAAGGAGACACATGTCCAACAGTCGAGCAATTATCAATTATTCGGAATAGCGTGTAAGTCACTTAAAAGAAGGTGCGTAAGTACGCGTGAGGGTGCAGGAAAGCTATAAGATGAAGTGGGAGAGAAGCATAGACATAAAGAGAGAAAGAGAGAAAGACGGAGAGAGAGAAGAAAAAGCGTGTGGAAACGAGAATGTCGTACGTGTCCACTTCGGGTCATTATTTGCCTTTACGGCGGTTATTTAGTATGCTTTTTAGCTGCGGGTCAACAGCTGTGCGTTTTACAGGCTCACGCATACCGCCGATAATGCACGCAACTCGCAGGGCGCTGAATAATGCGCGTTTTCATGTACCAAAACCAGAAAGAGAAAGAGAGATAGAGAAGGCGCTCGTGTAAAGTATACGGCACTAGGGTATACCCAGTGACGTAATAAGATAACACGTTGAACTAAATGCGGACAAATTATCTAAGATCGTACTAAACACTGTCGTAAGTCCCAATTCAATTTGGGAAAGGACTTCAAAGGTGATCCGGTGAGAACTGGAAGTGACGTAGAAGACTGAAACTGGACAGGGGGAGTAGGGAAAGACCCAAACGCGAAGCTACCGTTGGCACATGAAAGCCACAGAAAAACCGAAAGGAGCCGCGAACAAGACTCGGTGTGAATCTCATCTTTTATTCAGTCGACTTTCGTCCGTGTCAGTTCTGTCCGTGACACTGCGCGAGACCCTTTTAGGGTTGTGTTTGGCAACGCGATGAGAGGACGCCGCGCGCCACTTAGGGTGTGAAACGGCGAACGGGCCCATCCCGAAGAGAATTCACTTTTGTCGCGGATGCTGTCACGGACAGTCTGTCCAACTTTGTCGAGTCCCATTCTCTTGGGCCCAACGAAAGATTTTGCCGTATCTGCGTCATCGTTTTTAGGGGTGAGTCTGGTAGAGAGAAACGCAAAAAAAATTAGAAACTACTGCAAAGAGTACAGTGTGCGCCTTTCTTTATTCTCTTTTATATTCTCCTTCGATACGGTAAATATGGGGTCGTAAGGGTGGCGGCGCCACTATCGATCACTAGGAAAATTAGAGGTTAGCCGAGCCATTAGAGTAAAATCATCCCCTTGAAACAGGGTAAGTAGAATGTCATCCCCTGGTTTCACGAAACCGTTCCATGATATACTTTATACATATACATATATATATATATTTCATAGCCATACCATAGAATTATTAGTAGGCTTTGAATTTAATTGGCCTGTCAATGTCTCGTTATCCTGTCGTCATCCAATAAATTCACCGGTCTTACCGATACACGTCCGAGGCCCGCGACTGACAATACCTACAACCTTTCGCTCCTCTGATTTCGCATGGTTCCTTCTTGAAGCTAGTGACAGTTGGTACCAGCGCATCCAAATTCCCAACCGTTAATCGGCCTTCTATTTACAGTAGCATTATAAATTAATCGCTGTGTCAACCGGAACTGGGTCGTTCCTGATGTCTCCAATCGATTTCTAAACTGTTCCACACGATCTCACGTGCAACCGGAAGAGTGCACGAATCCTGCGTGCATCATGCAACGGAGCAGTCATATGGAATTCAGAGAAGATTAGAAATACATATTGAGTATCCTTTGTATAACATATACCACATGTGTATGAAGTAGAAGGTGCAAGGTGAAGGAACTGGTAGGATATGATTAAATATTTAAGATCTAATTAAGGATCATATACTATAGATCATATATAGATATTCAAATTACGTATATTGAAGTTGTGTAAGCTTCCTTGTCTACTTACTCGTATTTTACTTTACGATCAAGATAACGTTTGTAAAAAAGAAAAAGTATATCGCTTCGGATTTATTCGTACGCGGTTGGCCCTCTCGGGCCCAACTGGTTCGTATATATCCTATAGTGCTTCAGAAAGTTAGTCCCGCGCGTCGAATTAACCGCCGTTGGTTTCTTCCAGAATTACGGAAGCCGACGCGATAGTGTTTTAAGTGTTTGCTGCAGTTAAGGCCGAGTAATGAGGTGAGATAAGGGGACAGTAAGGCCTTCCCTATGGTCGGCTGAGCGGGGCCCACACACGCCACTACGCGCGAGCTAACTCGTGTGTGGGCCCCGCATTTATACTACTATTTCACCTTTTCGTAACCGGTGAAATTATTACTCAGGGCTATGCTCGCTTACTGTGACTAACTATTTGGATAGGAAGCTCGGAGGGTCAGACTTATGTAAGGTTTAATGAATTTTTGAAAAATACAAATTTGCTTCGCTACCTTGAAAATATTTTTAAAATCACAACGGATGTCAAGTTAAAGTTATTACGAATAATTACTTTTCGCTTTGTGACCGTTCGAACTACGATGTAAAATGATTTTGAACAAAATTTAAAAAAATACTCTTGTTCGTACGTGCGTCCGCTCGAGCACTTCACTGTGGCATTCGTGATGAGAAAAATTATCGCTAGAAGAGGCGTAAATTGGATTCACTGCTCGAGCAGCTGAGATCACGAAAAAGAGCAGTCACACTCGAATTTAACATTTTTAATACTTGTACGTCTTCGAGATAGTTATCGCTCGTGGAAACGGTGCCTTAACGATATTTTACATGCTATAATTAAACGTGGAAGAGCAGGTTCCGTTTGAATCTATTTAAAAGAGAAAGAAAATCGAAAAATTTCCAAATTTCGTTTTATCTGTCCTTGTGGCAACGTTTTTGTATTTCAGGACTGTATATATAGGTATATACAGGTAGATAGAAATAAACTAGTGCGTTTCCATCAGAATTCGAAAATCATCGTGCGAAGCGCAGTTAATAGGGGTTCCACCCTAACACACCCCTTTGCCTCGATGGTCCGCTCGCGTTTCGGTTTGACAGCCATTTTTCCAGCCAATTTACAACGATTACAGCCATTAGCTCGACGCTTACCCTTTTCTCATTCTCTACTTCCCCTTCGCTACCACCACCTCATTTTTTCTCCCCTTTACCGATGTCCTTCTTTCAGACCTCTTCCGCTTTCCTACACGTAGTCTTACACTCGGCATAACAATCACAATAATAATATAGAAGACACTTTGAAATGTCGACGGATCACGTTGCACGAACATGGCTCCCACTTCAGTTCGAAAGTCAATTTCCTCGAACAAAAAAATCGTGCGGGGATAAGGATTAAATAGTAAGGAAAAGAAAAACGGAGAAATAGGATAAGGAGATAAATTATTTTTTTAAAGTCCTCAAGAATAACCTATTATTATATAATATATATATGCGATAGCTACCTTGTCAGCCGTGCCAGTATAATAACAATCGTAACGGTGGGTAAGAGGGCAGAGAGAGCGTCGGGTTCAGGCGTCACAGACAATTTAACACCTGGTCTAAATGGTTTGTTAGCGCATAATATCAGTCAGCCGGCGACAGGATACGGGACATTACAATATGGAAATGATTCCGCGTCGTTCACCATTGGGCCAGTCGACGACGCTTCAGGCGCGGCCAATTTCTGTCACTTTAATGCCCAGCTCGGTTACAGTTACTTAAACCGCCAGGGTAACTTACGGCACACCCTTTCGCGAGATGCGTTACTTCCTTTAGAAAATGGGCCTTATAGGAATAACCTGAAAGCAAAGCGCGCCTAAGATGCGTACCCTCGATTCCTTAATAAGGCCCAATAAAAATCATCGGCGAGAGATACAAATATCGTACAATACGTGTGCGTTTAATTGAAAATATAATCGGGCCCAAAATGAATGGGACTACTGGCACGTGAAATATCGGATGGACTCGGATCAGTACCAGTAATCCATCAAGATACCCCTTCTTCCGGTAAGATCATTGGCGCGAATAAATCGTGGGATCGAGGATTTTACGTGAAAGGGGAGAAATACTGTTAAACGTTTTGGATAGTGACTGTATAGTCGATGAGAATGAGAAGGGCCCAACATTATACCGTATACATATACATATACATATATATATATATAAGTGAATAGAAAAGGTCTTGCCATTAAACATAGGGTAGTCGATGTCGAGGATATGCCGTTGACGCGGACATATAGTGCAGGCCGTGTTTGACCAGCGGTCGCAGGATCGTTTGTATCAGGAGCCAGGACACGCACGCATCCGTATAGTGCTTTTGCATGGCGTTTACAGATTCGCAAACGTGGATATGGGGCCTGGGGCGACTCTGCATTTGACCACACCCTCGCCATCCCCGACAGGATTTATTACCCAGGTCCAACCTCCTCGTCGTCCTGTTACAGAATCCGATCGCCGGTTTCCCATGTATATACCAGGGGATCCGTTGTACTTGGGGAATCACCCGTGTAGATTCGCTTGTTACTCTCTTGTCATTAGTCCTTGAAATCCCTTTTTTTTCTTCTTTTAAAGAGGAATTTCATATTGCTGTCTCGGCCATACGTTTTCCCTGTGGATTTATACATTTCTTAGATATATATAGCTGTATGTGTATGTTACATTTTGAAAAAAAAAATTGGATAATTTTCAAGTCGACGTCTACATTGAAACTGTATATGCACCTTCTGTTCATCGAACGATCCTTTCTCGAATGCTCTTGAAGCAGGATCAAAGTAAAAAAGATGATATCATAAGGAAAAGAATGAGAGATTCCGTGAGAAAGGAGAGTGGGATAGAATGAGATAAAGAGAGTCGACATGTGCGAGAGCGGACAGCGTGAAGAATGGGACGCGTCGCGAGTTATTGCTCCTTTCCGGCGTTTACGGTGTCCATTACGTCCCGTAGTCCTTTGTCGAGGAACCCTCATCGAATTTACCGTTTCCGCAAAACCCGTTTGGATCCAGTCGAAAACGTTACCTACCCTTAACGAGAAAAGCCACAAGGAATATCTGAAGAATAAGGAAAGACGTTCCTTGCACTTTTGGCGCCACATGGGATAATGAGATATAATGTTCCCAATCCAGCACTCCATCCCAAAAAAAAAAAAAAAAAAAAACGGTGATGGACCTGCGTGTTAAAAAATTTAGCCATTTACCTATACGACACATAATCATAAAGATCTTCTTGGAATTATCGTTCCCTTTCCGCTACATGACTTTTGACACTTTAAGTGCGCGTGCCGACCTTTAACCCCCTGACACCCTTAAATTCATATTCGTCCCTCGGCACGCTCCCTTTTGACATTTTTTATTTTAACTTGACATTTAACCTTATTAACTCTCGTACTTTCATTTAGTACAGTAATTTAGTTGTCAAATTTTTTTTCGTAGACACAGTGATTAATTTTTTTTAAACACGGGTTACTTTTTTTTGCTTGGTAACGTTGTACGAGGGTGCCAGCGTCTTGGTGGAGTTTCAGGAAATTTTCACATCGAGCACCTCACCCTCTCCTGCATGGGCACACTGGTGCCTATAGAGTCGCAGTTATACCGACTAAGGGATACTGAGAGATGAGAACCATCCCAATTCCGTCTGCGAATTTAGCCCAAAACGGGGGTGGTGGACTGGGGTAAAGTTCACTCGAGTGAGATGCGGTGATCATACAGGACATTGAGCAGAGCGACGCCGACGCCGACTGCGCCAAATTATAACTTATTTTATGACTTTTTTGCACCGGCCATTTAACCCGTCACTGGAGGGGGTGAGTGAGCGACTATAGGAGGTTACGGCGGTTTCGCGACAAATTCTCAAATGAAATCACACCCTAACAACTTCCTAGGCCAATTGGATATTTCCTATTACCAAATGACAATTCCTACTCTGCTTCTATACGAACAGTTTTCAAAACGGGTTCTTCTTTAATCACGATAAAACGATCTCTAGAAATTGTCTGTGTAATAACCGAAAGTACAAAGAGATCAAAACTGCCAAAAATGACTTTCAATTAGTAGACGAGCGAACCACCCTATTCTATCATACAGAATATTCTTATGAGATTTCCATGTTACTGTCAAAGAGAACTCTGAATAATAATTCACGGACAAGTACTCTATTGGACATATAAAAATTATAAGGGTAGTTATTTTATATACTGTAATAATCTCTCTAGTAAAAAAAATATATATATATATTTATCTATTTAATCCTACCGTCTACTAACGACCATAACTTATTTTACTTTGTCTATTAGTTACATATGGATTGATAACACATGAACAGAACAGAATGATAATTTATGCATCAAAGCGACACCGAGTCTGTTCGTGACATAATTTGAAAAGTTTATGGACATATCGGTATGTCCTATGCCAGCAATTTTGAACTTAATTCTTTAATGAGAACACAGTGTAGGATAGTACAATGTCGGAATTGTCAAAGTAACGGAATGGGTAAGTGTAGACAGTGGGGGGCGGAGGGGGTGTAGAAATGAAGAGTGAGAGGGTGGCGCATATATCAGAAAAGCGAAACCATAACGAGGAGGGTAGGCGTATATCTTGAATTCGAGCACCGCGAACACCGTATCACGCTGTGAGACTCGGTGTTTTATGGTTTTCGCCGCAGAAACTAAACTTATTACACGGCAGGGCGCCATTCCACTCGTGGAGGGGAAGCCTTTTTATTAAATCACACATCTCCTAGCTTGTCGCACGATTAATTTGCCGTGACGTTCCTTTATGGCGAAAAACGCGAGCTGCCGCGCTCGCCCGGATCCATATTTTATCGTTATACTCGTCTCGTCTGGTTGGCAAGGAGAAAAGTGTAGAAAAAGAGAGAAAGAAAAAATACGTACGAAAAGATTAAGGATAAAGTAAAATGAAAGAAAAGTAAAAAAAATATCGACAGCTCGGCTTTACAAGGAACATCGTCACGTGTCGAAATTATTATATACCAGTATAAATGTACGGTGTGTCGTTGGTAGATGATTTTTTAAAATTTTTCAATGAGTTGCTATTTTTAAGTGATTTTTTTTTATAGAAAACTATTTTCTCCCTCAACGTCTAATTCGTCTCTTGACTTCTCTTCCTCGGGCATAGGATGTGTAGACTGGGGTATAAGTCCAGGGGATGTCCAAGGGGTAGTTCTGTGTACGTGGGGTGAGAGTCCTAAGTCCTGAGTCCTGCAAGGGACGGCTAATTCCAGCGTGATCACATCTGATCGATGTCCCTCGACGACCCTCACGGAAAATCTATTGTCGTGTGTTCTTAAATATTTCAGGCTCTCCGCATTGCGCGACTCTTCGCTGTCTTACCCTCAGTAAAAATCCCTATGGCATTCCTTATAGGGATTTTTTTCATTATCCAAATTCATCCTGTTACCAGCGTCGTATACGCCGTGACGATATTATAGCACAGATGAAATTAATATTGTCCTTTTGAGTTTCTTTGTGAAAGTGTTGTATTTTCCAATGTTAAGTCTCATCCCTTATACATACGTGTGGAAGGTCCATCCGCTAACTCAATCTGTAAAATACTTTCATTGTGATATTATTAGTTATAAATTTAGACAGAAAAGTGGCGTACCTGCTTTCGAAATTTTTGAGAATTTCAAACTGGACAAAAGATATCCCTGCGACTTTTACACGGACCGGCAGTTTTCTCTTCCTTGCAACTTCCTCACCCTCGGACCAGCATGATTCTTTTGTTTTAGTTTTGTAGTCTGGCCTCTTTCGGACGTCGCCTATAGGTACATAGGTGTACACATTGTACCTACTCGATCGGATCGGAGAACATCCATGTACCAGTGGACATCCCCTCTACGTCAGGAATCATCCCTTCTGTATCAGCCTGTGACTCGTGAACAATTTCAGGCCTAGGTCCAATTGTAAACGGCAAAGTAGTATACAGGGACGATAAGAAGACCGCATATGGTCTTCAGGGGTGGCTGAAACTCGATGTGCGCCCGACAGATGACTATCTATTCTCTTCCTATTTGATGGAACTTATCTTATCGTGAAGTCAATAGATAGAGTCTACTGATAGGAAGAGAAATAAAGTCCATATAGGAGAGGAAAATGTTGCGAATGCACCCTTAATTAACTCGCATTACCATTACGGTTGCCTTAGTCATCGACAACAGCCGACGAGGTCGCTATTGAGCTGCAACTTTTTCTAATTCCATAATTAGAAGGAGCTTTTATTAAATTCGCTAAATGTTGGATTATAATTAATTGCAAATCCTTTTTTTTTTAAGACCAGGCAGCGCTTTGACTGATTATGAGAAGCAAGGGTGGTAAGAAACCAAAGTTTGCCTTTCATTAATTTCCCGTATACAAGCGAGCGGGTCTGGTCGACATGGTTACGGATGACAAATCATGAATATTATGAAAATGCCCGCGGCTGTGGTTCCATCGCAAAACCGAGAGCATGAGAAATTGGTCCATTGTGTGACCGTAAATATAAAATGTGGCCCGGGAGCCTCTTGGACGGGAAATAAAAATATTTCAGCTTCTGTCCGGCAATCACCGGCCATGCGCTCTTCTACGTAGTGGACGACACGTGGGGTGAGGTAGGGGATGCTTGAGGAAAAAGAAGGGAGAGAAGAAAAAAGGGGGACACTCGAAAATGACAAAAAAGAGACAGGAACGAAACAGACCCCAAGGAGGGAAGAGTGTGCCAAGAGAGAGTGTGACAGAGAGAAAGAGAGAGAGAGATAGAGAGAGAGAAAGAGAGAGAGAGAGATAGAGAGAGAAAGAGAGAGAGAGAGAGAATAGGAACGAGATAGAGCTTACCGGCATTTCGTATTCCTCGCGCATTGCTTTTATCTCCCCGCATTTTTATTGCATGCTGGAGTAAGAATATGTTTTATTTATATTTTATATTTCGTGCACGCGGTTAAGATAGGGCGGATGAATGTCCAGCCAGTGGTTGGACTTCACTGATTTCGAGTCCCAAGTGAACTTCAAGTGTGTCCAGTAGAGATTAGGTAGATTAAACTTACCCCTGGTAGTCATATTTCTGACATCGACACGTTCTGATAGCCCACGTGTATCTGTATCTCTGAAACGCCATGAAGGAGTCCCGTTAAAGACGTGAAAAATATGAGTTCGAAAGATAAAACATCAAGACGATCACTTTGACAAGACTTACTTAGAACGACTTACTGACGTGTCTGCTATTAGAGATATTTTCAAATGTATTCATATTTCTCGAGTTTACTATATATAACGGGAAACATGTATTCATAACATTGTAGATACATATGGCGTTATTATGTGCTACATCTGACACGCTGTAATAAAGGTTATGTGACAAAAATACATACCACCCCAAACAGATACTGAAGAAATTGTCGGCGCCGTGTCTACATATTAGGAGATGAGGAGGGGTTGTTACACGCAATTTGGCACATTTCACGGTAATGAAGGGTTCCCCTTCTTTTTGTTGTATTTTACGACTACCGTTCCGCACGAATACATAACGTGCAGCTCGTCCCTCAAAATGTCTTTTCACAAATGCAAAGACGCAGCGATGCGTTTTGTGGCGTTGTCAGAACGTCTTGTGAGGCTTCGAATAATAAACTACACAAAACTTGTAGTTAATGTCCACACGTTTCCTTAGGTAAATCGATTTTAAAAGTAAATTTTTAACTCGTTATGCAATTTATTGCAATGACAATGTAAATCAGCAGAGTCACCACTTTTGAAATTTTAAAATAAATCGTAGAATTTTCTACACCTCAATAATTACTGTAAATTGTTACTAATAAAGCAGGGATACGATTTAATAATTATGAAACATGACTGTGTATTTGTCTGCATTATATGCATTTAGCTTTTACTTTCATTATTTTTAATTAATGACGCTAAGGAGCACCACGCATGAGGATAATTAAGAGGTAACACATGGTTGTCAGGATACGGTATGAACCAGTCAAATAAAGATTTTCTATTACATCGTATCGATAATTTTTTATGCCTTAAATGTTTCTACGTGACTTGCTTGTGTCGATTGTCACTGTCATTACTTTAGATTCAAATGAATATCGATTTGTTGTATTGTGTGTTATGTGCCGGGTACATGTGGCGCTATTTCAACAGAAAAGGCGCGAAAAGATTTACGTGCGCCTGGATAGATCATCGACGTTCACTTTTACCCTTTGACGGAATGTTGAGGCATGATTATCATTTTTATTGCAAGTTTGGTTATTGTGTGCATTTATACTGTGATTAAGCATTATAGTCAAGATTGTATGAACGATTCTGAGTAAGTACGTATCTGATAAGCATGATGAATCAAAGGTTAGATATCTTTGACAGAAGTTTTAAGGAACGTTTGTAACTTTTAATGGGTTAATAGATAGTATGAATATTGATTATACATGTTATTAAAATCATTGTTGTTATTAACGAACTCTTAATGATGTTTATAAGTACTGTGAAACATATGAGGGTTAGGAGTATCGAACAAGTTTAATTTTTTTCTTAAGTGAATATTGATGGATTTTATGTGTTCCAGTATATCTTGGACTCGTAGTAGAATATATCAGGTGTATGAAGGAAAAATGTCAGCAAAAAAGAATAAAGCAAACGAAAACTTCACTGATCGAGAGATACTCAACGATGAAACTGTTATAATATCTGATGATGAAGATTCTCTGGATGATTTGGACGTAAATGATAAGAATAAGAAATCTCCTTCTCTCTTAATGAAGTTTCATCAACGCCATTCATCTATGAATATTAATCGAACAGAACTAAACAAATTGACTGCACAGTTATTACCAGAAAAAGGAGATCACAGTAATTTTACCATGCAAGACCCTTGCTGTAGTAGCGCACAGCTAGGTAATACTCGTGCTCTTGGGAATGAGAAGAAACGAAGTATGTTTAATTGGGGTGGTAAAATTGGTAATGAGAATTCTGAAAATACACTTAAAAAGCAGAAGATTTGGAAGCAGTTAAGCTTGAAACAGGAGAAAGATGACTCCCTAATTGAAACACAGCAATTTACAATAGAAAGTTGTCCAACCATAAAACAAGAACCCAAAAATGAAACAGTAGTAGACAGTGCGCAGCATGAAATAAAAATAGCTGGGGTTCCTGTAAAATTCCCTGTTAAACCATACTCTTGTCAGATCGCTGTGATGAACATGGTAACTTTTTGAAGCTGTTATAAAATCTAGTAAGAAACGCATCGGTTACAGTTATAACAATTGTTACAGCTTATTCAAGGATGTTCGAAAGCACAGAACTGTCTCTTGGAAAGTCCCACAGGAAGTGGAAAAACACTTGCGCTTTTGTGCGGAGCTCTCGCCTGGCAGAGTCATTATCAAAGTGAGTAATATCAAATTTATTATCCATTTACATCTGCAAAAGAAATTCTACAATCTCAAAATAACGTGCAAAAGAAATGATCAGATGCGATACAAAACTAATACTTGAAAATCTTTTAATAAGTCCGTTGCAAGCGTCACAGACAAAGTCACTAAAGGTCTCAAGAACGGCGAAATGGCGTGTACGAAAACTGTTAATTTACCCGACCAGCGATCCGTTCGACCTAGACTACCCTTTAAACTCGTCACAGCCGCTAAAAACCTAGTAATAGAGCAGAACCAATTTTCCTCGAAGACGCAAACAAACAAGAAATAACAAGAACACGGAGAATCATTGTTGTAAACTAGAAAACAAGTTTGCGGACCAGTTTAATAACGATAGAGAAAGGTGGCCAAAAGTCATTGCCCATTCCATTTCATCGTTAATGTCGCGATTCTACTCAACATAAAACAACCCTTCTCCAAAGAGCTCGAACCTTCGTCGACCTTCGTGGCGTCGCTCGTTTCTTAGCCGATTGTCTCGTGACGTACAGCCGTTAAGCCTTCAGCTCCCACCTCCTACTTTCTAAATCCCACAAACCCCCGCCGTCTCACCCTTCGACGGCAAACTGGCAGCAGCTGCTCTTTTCATGTATCAAATTCCCAAATTATTAAAAAAACCACTGCCTGGAAATCTTAGAGAATTGCAATAGATAATTTCGTCAGGTGCAAAGTAGTTTCGAGCATAAGACGCCCTACATAGATGGCACCAGTGTTTGTATTATATATATACATATATGTTATGCAGCATTTTCTATAGGGCTGCTAGAGACTTTTCACACATTGACTAATCATTATTTCAAATGCTGTCAATTGTTCTGTTCTCGACCTTTAACGACCAAGGAAAGATATAAAAATTGCAGACAGCCATGTGGATATACCGTAAAGTAAAATTACCAAGTCTAAGGCGGCATCGTTAATAATGAAGACAGCAGCAGCACAGTGAGAGAAAATGTGCGACAGGGTAGTTTCCAGAGCGGCGAAGAAAGCCACACGGCCATTAGCGATTGCCGGTTCGCGTATGTTAATTTCAATTATTCAACCGGTTATTTCTAGCTAATGGCCCTTTACGGAGGCCCGCGCAATTTCGCTTTCTGTATGCATGCCGATAATTATTCATGATTCGCCGCCATTTCGAAACAATTAAGCTTCCTAAGCGATTGCAATGTTTGTCCTGACGACGGCGCTGACATCGACTGAAACTTTTACCCTCGTCCACTATAACTTACCCTATGGATATTCCCCTTTATTTCTAACTTTTTCTTCGTGTACCTCTTCCCTATTATTGTTGTTATAGCTACTCGCACCTTTGACTAACAAGATAAACACTATCATGCGTTTCCAGTATGTCAATAGTATCGAATTAACCGCGGGGAGCACTGACTTCCTCGGCAATTCGAACCACCCTTATCTAATGCCTAATCAGGGACTCTACCATTACCGTTTCGCGTATCGCACAGTAGTTAGAAACTTCGATGGAAACGCGCCGTAGTCAACGATGGAAATAGTGGTGGTAAGAGGGAGAGGGAAAGGGGAGGTCCACGGAAAATATGGGGTAGGCGAAATTAACTCTGATGATTCATAGACGACAATTCCACATAAGAACTCATTCTTAATATACCAGCGAAACAATCAAGATAGAAATCCGTCCAGGCACGCAGCAGGAAATAAGTCGGAAGTCAAAGAGGAGGAATAAAAAAAGTTTTTGAGTTTTCAAAAGCATTCTCCCTCGTTAAAAAAAAAATCATTAAAGTTCGTTTCCACGAGATTTTTTGATTTTTAATTTTACAGATGTCATCAGTAAGATATATGGCGTCTATGAGGTAGATCAGTGAAATCTCTTCACTCCTCAGCATTACGTTCATCCAGCAAGAGGCAGAGCAGCGAGTTAGACTTTAAAGTTTAGGCTAGGTTGGAGTCCGGTTTTCGCGTTAGAGAAGGGTAAACGATCGCGTGCCATTTCGAGTTCCGTCAAATTAAACGCTTCCCGACGGTAACGTCAAATTTGCGTGCGCGAACCATCCCATACGCTTCCCGGAACGGTTCCGCTTTCAACTTGCCAGGTTCCCGGTTCCAGGCTTGGGCCCACTTCCTCGTCCTCTACTTCCCACTTTCTCTCTCTCTCTCTCTTCCCATCCTCGGATGAGTCCTTCGTTTTCTCATGACTAAAGAAGAAGAAGAGAAGTCGTCGTGACTCGTTTGGTCGCGCGACATCTTAGCCAACACGCGATCCTGTCGCCCCCCTAATAATCAAAAACCAGCCAGCCCGATTATCCTGTAAGGAGGAAGGAAAGTTGTCTTACGGAAGGATATTCTCTTCGTGTCTGATGTACCTTTTGTCAGTACTAAATATTATTTTTTATTTTTCATCCCCTACTTTCTTGGTTTAAATTATGATTTTCTTTGGTAGCGGTAAGTGCCCCATTTACCTACTCAAATCACATGAATTACTAGAGGGACAGACTATAGACAATGGGTAATGTAAAATACGAGGTTATTTTTTATGATAACGCTTACGTCATTCCCTTATTCGTTAATAGGTCAAAAATCGGCTCTATGTTAATTTATAGGCATGTGGATAATTTCTAATTTTCTGTGTTACTATAGGCATCCCTTAAGAATTATCCAGGATTCGATAAATCAAAATCCTAGGAGGAGTCCTCGACACGAAAACGGATATCGGAGTGTGTCATCGTGGCGCACGCCATCATCCCTTTCCGGGCGTAATTTATTTTATACTTTAAAACCCCGGCACTGTCATGCTCCCTTAGGGGTCGAGTGGTACTGCTAGCCGCCGAACTCTAAACTCCGTTAAAAGCACGGAGAGTCGCATAAATTAGACCCTCGAGGAAAAAGAGAGGAAAGAGGAGGAAAAAGAGGAACGAGGTATTTCTTACCCTTAAGTTTAATCGATAAGGACCCCCATTGCGTTTCTCGAGGACCTTCCTGCTACATTTGCCTGCTGTCCTCCTCATTGGTACCCTTTTTTTATTTTTATTTTTCCATTTTTTTTTCCATCCCTCTTCACCGTCTTCTCAAGTAACGACAATATTATCCTTGTAGGGGTTGATAGTGGAGAATCTGCCGTTTCTTTGAAATCCTGGATAAAACGTACCAACGGAAAGGATTTTACTACTGGCAGGGATCATCGTACGATTTTTCAAGCAGGAATATTAATGGCGATTTACAAGGACGTGGAGATCATGGTGGCCGTTATATATAGCGACGAGGCGGATAATTCAAATGGTAGTATTCTCGATGAATAAATTTCAAAAGTTTATCGCGGAATCGCATGTCGGATAATGTCGCTTTATTACCGTGCAGGAGGACGCAGGAGGACGCTACTGTCGACTGTGACTGTGACTATGCACGTTACAACAGAGAGAAGAACTTCCGAATAAGTAGTAGCGCGCGAGCCGACAGGAAACTTGGAAGTCATTATAATTATTGGCGAACGCGGAATTATATATTGTATCGCGGAAACATGCAACTTCGCCGCTATGCAACTTCTCTCTCTCTCTCTCTCTCTCTCTCTCTCTCTCTCTCTCTTTCTCTCTCTGTGACGTTCTGACATTAATAATGTCCTTCCTTTGTGACCGGGTGTACCAGCGTGGTACCACCTCCCAGTATTATTCCCAGGATATGCTATACGAGACGGTAAAATCAAACTGTCACTTTTTTTTTGACGGATAGGTAAACTCTCATCTTTCATTGGTTATTACCACAGAGAACATTTTACACGAATATCAAGAATAACCAATTCACATCCGGAAGTCCACGACTGATTTGAGACTTAAGAAAATTTCTGTACGTCTAATATAAGAAAGACAGATAGAGAGGAAAGGAAGAAATAGGAAATATTAATGAATAATTCTTTTAATCGAAAATCTTGAACGGCGTCTCGGGTTGTCGGCGTTGTCGCTTGTCGCCAATGTGAAAACCGTAAGTACGGTTTCTCTCCCTGCCTAAATCGTGCGCTACCCGCAGAGCCCGCTACTTGCTGGCAGTTCGACGAACGAAAAGACAAAGGCCGCTCTTGCTTTCATCCTGCCGACGTTAAGGTACCGTACCTACTAGTGCCTATAATATATAGAGCTACACCCATACGTTCTTCGGGACAATACAGCTCGTATGCGGGTCCAACGGATCTCGTGTGGAGTATCCCATCTATACGTATGTGTATGGAGATATGTATATAGATATATGGGACCACGTTTTCCACATATGACGCAAGGGTTGCTATTTCTTAGTAAGACGTTCTAGAAGGTGCCAGACGCATGGGAAATTTTTAAGGTGTCGACAGTTAAGATTCCTCTTACTTCTTATTTACACGCAAGTATACAGAGTACATATCTTGGGTACAGAATCTTCTCTGGGAATGACGTGAAGGGATCTCATGATTTTTACATTATTATTCAGTCCTTCGTGGTCGCCTTGTGAATTCAACGTCTCCTGGTTACGCAAGGATGCAGAATCGATAATAGGATGCACTCCTGGGGGAGCCTGGACGTAGGCAGGTCCCGGATGGACTCGCGGCAGATAAGGGACCCCCCAAAGCCATGCCCGGCGCCGCCGCTTCGCATCGAATCCTTCTACTTCTCTCTCGGGTGGTCCACGACGCTGTCATGCTCCGCGCATCTTCGCGATTTTCCTTTTATGCGAAACCGCCTCTGTTACAGTCCCCCACCCTTTCGTGCAATCGGTGCTCTTCGGGTCTTCTCGGTCGTGGTCGTAGAGAATGATTTTTTGAAAATAGAAACTTCTATACGCAAATGTCATATATGCATATGCAATTACTCATTAAGGAATCGGGTGAATTTTTTATGAAAATTTTCTCCTCCCCTTACTTCACTTTCAGTTCCTATTGATCGAGCGGAGAATTTTTTTTCTTTTTTTTTTATTATTATTTTTTTTTAACCAGATTTATAGAAATTCTTTTTTCGTCCTATCGTTTCATTCAAACTTGTCTCATTAATTTTTTTCTTCTTATTTTTCCGGCGACGCACAGGGGCAGAACAATTACTCCGATCTGCACAAAGTACGGGCCAGGGATCGTTACGGAGGGCTAGCTTATAACTATTTATCGGAGTCGGTAACGTGTAGATCTTTATCCTCCCGTGTTAACTAGGTTTGCGTTCGTGATTCGTGTCCTGAAGGCGGCAACACGAATCGGCCGCCTCGGAGTCCACGAGTGCCTCGAGTTCCTCGACTCGTTTCGGCCAATCTCCAATAGGATCTGTCGTTAGAAGCCGCGCTCGCCTCGGAAAGTCGGTCATTAATTTGCATGCCGCGTTAAATAGTCACAAGTAAAGTTGTGGCGAGTTAAACGAAAAAATAAAGATATATATATATATGTATAAGTATACACACCAGCCAGATAATTTCCATTAGAGCCAAAGATGACAAGATCGATATATTAACGATCCAAGGAACGTCATGTAAATCAAAATAAATATTGCACGAGGTATACGTATACCTCGTGTTAAAAAATACGAGGAAAAGCCAAAGATAATGGATAAATTAAAAAAAATTAATTCCATATCAACCAAAGTGACTTCGTATCGTATTTTAAATTTCTTATCTGTATTTTTAATTATTTTAAATTTCATATATATATACACATATGCACTTCACATACGTAAAACTATTTTATCGTACAGCGTAGCGGTGCATAAGAAATGCATCGGCCTTCGTTAAGTGCAGATACACCTTCCTCTGCATTCTGCAGATCGGTGCCACTTCTAGTTACACGAATTTATAGCGCATACACGCACAATGCGCGCCAACTGTGGCTAAACAAAGCGATCGTGCGTAACGCACGCGTATAGGTAGCTACGTGCGTGCGCATGCATATACACTCCATAGAGATTCGCACGGTGAATCGAGTGCACGTATATGTATACATGAAGTTGGGAGGATATGGGTATAGAATTTTGTATGCATGTGCAGATTCACATGAGACTGAAAATCGCACTTTTAACGTGTGCGTATTTTATTCTGTACCGCATGCGTTTGCTTCACTCTTGGAAATTCTCTCACCCTCTATCGGGTGGTTTTTAGTTCAGCGTGTGAGTGTGCGGCATCGTGCGTGCATACGTCAGATCAAAGGGACCGACTGCCTATCTTTTGCTCTGTACTCTCCCCCAGCTATTCTCCATACGCATGTTATTCGTATAGATAGTGGAGTGCGTATACGCGTATTGCGTTTACGTGCGAACTTACCAAATTTCACTGTAAGCGTATGAGTCGGGAATATTTTTTATACGGTGTCCTCCATTTAAAAAATTTTTTTTCTTTACTCTGTCTCCTTTTCACTTTATACGAAATTTCATACGCGTCTTTCGCCTTTGTACTCCTTGCGTATGAGCCGCGAGTTCGGGGTGCGTGAGGTAGATATATTAACTGGTGCCACGAGAACTTTCGTGCTCGCCTGGTTTTGCGCGGGCGTCGCGTGCTTTTTTAATTTAAATCCACGCGTACGACGGCACCCGTACCCCTAGCTGTTAACTGGACGCCTCGAATTACCCTAATTAACTGATTAGAACACTTTATGTCGACGCCCGAAAAGAATGCCATGGGACACGTAAGGTAATCGTGGTTAAGGACCTTTTGAATATACCGTGCACCTGCCTTTTTGAATTTCCCGCCCGATCGAGCCTACCCAGAAGTCAACGCTTCGCGTCGGTTGGAAGACAAGCGGGAAGAATTGACAGTTCGGGATGAACGTAATTCTTTAAACTTATTTCAAGAGTCCAGGACAGTTATTGGGATGTAATTATCGCGGGAGCACAGTTGGACTGATTTTGGAAAATATTTATTTAAAAAGAAAAAGTGAAACTCACCGGAAGTTCGATGGCGAAGTCGCGCATGCTCCTTTAGTTAAGTGGAACGCCGCGAGAGAGCTCCCTAGGATAATGTACCCACAGCACAAAAAATTCCTGGTCGTTGTGTGTCAGTTCTCGACGAACGCGCCGCGCGGAGGAAGTGAATGCTAATTAATGACTCTTAATTTTCTTAATTGCTCCCTCACAAATGCGCCGATAGCCCGCAACGGCGAGGCGCACGTTCTCTCACACGGGATCTTCGTGCGCGTAGGGTGTACGTTGTATACTGAGATATATCTATACCATCTGTACGTTTTTAGTATACATATAGGAATATACCTACACGTGAGCAATTATGGAGGGCCCCGTACTCCTTTGGACCTCTTATGTAATTCTCTTATGTAGTCTATGGTGCGCTCTACTGTACTGGGCTGTACTTTACTGTAACGTATAGCGCAGCACATGACCTTTCTACGTATTCTTTGGCTTTGGTATTATTATGGACCCTCTTGCTCCAATTGTTTCTCCCAATTAATCCAGTAACTTGAGATATACAGTTTTCTTAATCATCTGCCCGCAACTCCTGATTACGCGATGCTCTGTTGTATTTGGGGGAAGGTATTTTTTTTTCATGAGATAAATTAAATTGCTCGTAAGGCTTGATTTCGTGGGATTTTGTTCTGTCGAGTGTAAAGCGGGCCGTTGAGGGATCGTATTTCTGTACTTCGCTTTCACGGCTACTGCTGGCGCCATCTGTGCGAGGACACTGGAAATGCTTAGAGCGCTCACGAGACTTCGCGGATGATACCGGGCTGTGTAGAAACCTATTATACCGACCGATATACAATTTTTTTAATCCAACAATATTTGGAGTAAAGCTGTGTACAAACTATACATAGTTTTATATGCTGTTTCATAAAAAAATGTGTATTTGTTTTAAATAATCCACAAAAGTATCATTTAGTTAACAGAGTACGAACAAGATTTCCTATCTTGAAAAATACATGAGACGACAGGATCCTTCGCGTAGACAAAACATATTTGCCAAAGATCAAAGAATCTGGTACAGATTGAGGATGTCGAAGTCCCATGTAATATAATAGATACAGTGGGGACGTACAAAATGCAAATAAGTTCAAGGAAATGAACAAAGAAAATGGACATACAATTTTCACAGCTGCTTTCTCGAAATGGCTTTATTCCATTTAGCATATATATCGATGACTTATATAACCGTCGAATCCTCTTTCTTTCTTACCTTCGTACTACCAAACCTTGGTTCTTCCTTCCTTTCTTCGTTTCATTCATAATCTATCCAGTATCTCTTTTCCTTGTCTTTACCCAACAAGTCGTCGCACTTTATCCTTCCTCTCGTTCTCCTCTAAGCTTTTGAGAAACCTCATATACGACGGGATTCTATTTATTTTTCAAAGCCAGGAATACCCCAAACCAATTTCAATTGGTTTTATTAGTCGCTTTTCGATCAGTAAGCCGAGCTTTTCTCTTTAGACCTTCCTACGCTTTGTGACTCTCCAGCCAAGATCACAAATGGTACTCTGACAAAATGTCTCAATTCCTCATCGTGTCTTCTCCTTATTATCCTTTTGATTTATTTTCCTTTATCTCCATACCTCCCATTTCTAAATTCGCCTTAGCTAGGCCTCCTCAACTGGTTCATAAAGCATAAATAAAAACAATTTCAAAAAACTACAAAAACCCAACTCATCCTTCCCGATACACAATCTTATCAATGGAAATGACTAAGAAAAATTTAATTGCCAAAATCACCAAAGAAGCCTCGTTCAAGGACAATAATTGTCGTAATCAGCAGTTGCGGTTGAAAGCCAAGAAAAGTTCATCAGGTCGAGGAAACGAAAGAGAATAATAAGAGACGTAAGAAGACGAAGCAAGAGAAAAAAGCAGCTTTTACGGGCGACGTTGTACGAGGGAAAACACGATGGCCACATTGTCGATATTCAAGGTACCTACATAGCGTCATTGTCTCCTATAGGCAGGAAAGTCCGCGAATCCGTCGGGCGTTACGACGAGAGTTGCACATTGCTACCATATCATCCCTATACAAGGAGACTCGTAGAAAACGGGCAAAAACGTGGAAACGCGGAAGCGACGAGTTTGTTCATTTCACATTTACTTCCTTTCGTGCTCGCTCGCTTCCAGGCACATTTTTAATTTCCATTGTTGTCGCCGGGATGCGACCACAGGTATACCCGTCCGCGTTACCCCTTGTGCTTACTCTCGTGTATTTCTACCTACATTTCTCTTCTGTTCTTTTAACTCACTTTCTCTCTCTCTCTCTCTCTCTCTCTCTCTCTCAATTTATCTCAGTCTATCTTTTTATCAGCAAATACATGCACACGTGCGTTTTACACGGTTTTAACACGCGTGGAAATCGATGTGGTCTATCATATCGCCCTATATCTGTATATATATGTATATAGTTGCTAGTACATCAGAGTCCTTGATGGTTTACTCGTATGCCTGCTTGCATGCCTACGTGTCTACATACCTACCTGCCTGCCTGCCTGCCTGCCTATCCAGCTTGCCTCATTCTAATTAACCGATTCTCATTACGTAGTCGCGCTCGCTACGCTGCGAGCTTGCGTTTAATGAGACCACCACGATTTTGCTACTGGCCAACCCCCTCGTCCCCTCTCCCGCCCTCCCTCTTTTTTTTAAAACCCTCTTACCTTTACGGTATTTGCGATACTTAGGATATATTTAAAAGTCAGGGGATGCTGTACGATTGGATTTTAGGTCCTCGTGTACCTTTTGGAAGATGCTGTTGGTCCGGACGAAATTTATAGATATATCAAATATTTCCTTTGAAAATATTGAATCCAACGCAGTACGTAGTAACGTGTTTTTTTTTATCGTGTGGAATTGTGATTTGCTTTGCGAAGAAAAATCATACTTGGCTGTTATCCAGACAAATATTTGTATCTACCAGTCGGTAATTTCTCTTTCGGGCGAACCGGAAGCGCGATGTTCGAATACCTTGAATCTTTGGAAAATTACGTAATCAAGGAATATTAACGTCGCGAGTGACGCTTTTAAGGTTGAAAATTGTAAGTTTGCTGAATTTACTTGAAGTCGGTTTTAATAACGTTGAATCATTTGTCGTTGATCGATCGACCGTGTTCTTTGATGTCGCCGCGTATTTGTAGGCTCCCCTCGTTCCCACTGTCTGGTAATTACCATAGAATCGAAAAAAGTCGAAGGTAAGAAAAAAAAAAAATTAAAGAAAAGTCTAGAGGGAATAAGGAGCACAAGGATGACCGGGAGCATAAAAGGAGTCGAAGATAGCCGAGTAGGAGTCCGCGTGGTTCTTGCGCGGTAATCTTAACGACGATCGTCCTTGATCGATCGCCGATCTATCAGATCGATCTGTCCAATCCTTGCCGATAGACGCCCCCGTCCTCGCGTCCTCCTCGTCCTATAGGTCGATTTTGCTGTAAACTTTGGTCAATCCAGTTGTCTCGTTCTAGGGACGGCCAGTCCTTCGACATTCGACTTCATCTCTTTGTTTAGTTCGGAGATCCACTGTACGTTCGGTATCTGCTTGGTACATGGTACATATAGGATAGTATAGATATACAGTGTATAATTTATATCTACGTATACAGTTAGGTACAGGTATATAGAAGTTGGCTATATCGTACACATAGATATATACATAGGGAGAGGAAGACCGATTCTCGACTGGCTCTATGTAATACATAGCAGTGTATATTGTCCTTCCGCTACCCCCGGGAATTCTCGAACGCTGATTGGTCAAAACCGTCGCATGGCCACGCCCCTCTTGCTCCTCTATAGAATCACCTATACTAACGTTCACGACGTCATACGTAGGACCTTACTGGGATAAGGGTGTAGGTATACGTAGGGTGTACACACCCTTAGCCGTGTCACCTATACGATCTTATCCTGAGAGTCCAGTACGTGGCACTCTACCCTCTCTTGCTAGGGTAGTACACCCTTACCCACTTCTCTACTCGATTCTACCACCCTATCTATACGTCGCTTTATACCTATATCTCCTTGCCCACTTCTCTCTCTCTTTCTTCTCTCTACCGTGCACCACTCTGGATATGCTTTGTCTTCGTCGTCTCTGTATATGCGATATACCTAAAAAGCTCTCTTTTGCTCTCTCGGTACTTCACGGTCTTGGCCTGTTATTTGGCTCAGTTCTCAGGGATGCGCGGTGCCATCCCTCTCTTGCGCTTCCAACCCCGTTTCACTGGGAGTCGCTTTCACCCGCTCGTATCCTGCTACCATTTGCCAAGAGACACCACGCACACAGCTCATTAGTGTCAGATTCGACTGCCTAAGGATGAGATTTAATGACACAATTTTTTGGGAATATTTCAAATTAACCGCGTGTTTTGGTGATTTTTTCATTTTTCAATAAAGCTTTTTTTTTGGATTCTCCGAAAATTTAACGAATTTTTTAAATTGAGTTTTGCTGCTTTGTTTTCAATTTGGGGGGAGGGGTAAACTTAATTTCTTTTCTTTGGTTAAGGGCTTTGATCTTGATCATCCTCGGATACGTTCCGGGCACTGCTGCCTCTGGCAGTCAGGGACAGGCGGATCTAGGAACACTGATGAGTTTCTCGAGTGGTGGCTTCGCCTCGGCCCAAGCTGTTTGTTGTTGAACACATGTGAGGGAGTTTCTGCAGCGGCCGCTACTTCGCTTTTTAGACTTTCGTCTAGTCGGCCCGGTTCTCATTACTTCGTCTTCCGGAGAAAAAGTCTGCCGGCTCTCGTTCGCCACGGTTCTCCATCCGTCTACGAGGTCTTTCCCTCATGCTACCCTAACATGGTCCTCATCTACCACTGAACTGGTATACCCTTTTTCTTCATCTTCTACTTTCTTTTCTTTTTTCATCCCCTCATTTTTCCATCCCCTCGCTCTACCTTTCTCTCAACGCTACTCTACGTACCTATACACACCGGGCCACTTTGCCATTTCATTTTTCCAAGGCCTCTTCGCGAGACGGACATACCAGTACGGCAAGATTTCATACAGCTTCGCAGAAATTAGATAAGGTATTAATAACAAGAATATACTGTTTTAATTAATTACACACTCCTTATCATGGTCACGATACATGCGAGCGTAACTATGCATATTCCGATAACATTTCGGACAAGACTGCTCGAAAATTCAGCATTACTCAACACAGTACATTTCGTTATTTGAAATTGGCACCTGAATACGTATCAACTCTATTTACCATTAATATTTCGAATCGACAACTATCTGGGTCGTTCAGTTCCCTCGCCACATTTCCAAACTATTAAATGACCGAACGGACTGTTTGGTTCAATAGTATGACTATATCTACGATAACATTGCATTTATTTCTCTCTATATTTTTTCTCCTCCTCTCTCTCTCTCTCTTTGCCTTTCTCTCTATTACTCAAACCGCGCGTACAATTTTTCTCTCTTTTCAGTTTTATTCGCATATATATGTATATATATATTTTTCTCCCTACCGTTCTACCTACCGTTGTTCTGTTTTGATTCCCGTTTTCCCGAGCGCATCCAGTGTATACCACATATATGTACAAGATTCCAGGGTGGAACTGCCTACAGACCAGGGAATGGTCAGGGCCGATCAACCGGGAGTAACAGTCGCGCCAGTGAACGTCGAGTAAAAGAGTGATGTTATTTTTACGTTGGTACGTGAAAATCAATTAACGCCGTTTCTATGCCGGGATGCAATTTCACCGTCGGATACAATATGACCGATACGTATCTACCTGCCTACCTATCTGCGACCAGATATATTGGCCTCATACGTATACAGACTTCTATGATATTTTTGTACATCCATCACAGAAAATTTCCCGCCGGGATAGAGAACGTAGGAATCGAGGGTCTATATCGATGAACCTTTTAATTCTCTCCCACGGGGGATGCTGCGAGTTCGCTTCATCAACCAGCATCCCTCAGGAATGGTTACTTCGGCTGGCAAATGCTCTGGGAGTATCTCGATGCCTTGGGAAGGCTCCCGATCGATTTCATATCCCTTGATCCATTTGAAAATACCAGGAAGGGATCATATTTTCCTATCAACGTAATCCCACCCGTATACGAGTAATCCGTTAATTCAGTGTTACAATTAATAGCCCTTAGAAGCACGTGCAGTTATCGTGCTTATCGAAGCAGAAAAAATGTAAAAAGAAATTTTGTTAAACAAGCATACAAATTTTTCTTGTTCCTGTCAAATTTTCGTTTCGCCCTATAACCGCTCTGTATTATTCTAACCGGATCTCCTTGTTCTGTCAGCTCTTACTGACTGATCTACCGGGTGATACCTTTTTGCCTGGCACATAAGTATCCACATCGGAAACGCAGAAGTCCTCGAGGTTATCCGGGTAATCTAGAACAGGATATTCGACCGAGGCATTATGCGTTTTACTACTGTATTGTTGGCACCCTTGGGCTGTACGACAGATAAGCAGACTGGGTGGGTAGGTAGACGCTAGGTAGGTAGGATTTCAAGTGTTTACGCAATACGTTGTCTGCTTTGTCCGTGAAGCGATGAGCTGTATTGTCTGTCTGCTCTTTACTACCACTGTCTGTCTTTCTGTACGTCTGTCTGTTTGTCTATCCATCGCTTTATGCCTATTCTGCCCACTTCTTCGACTGTCTATATATGTCTATTTGCCGAATAGATTCATCTTTGGATGAGAAAGATGCACTTTTGTAGAGGCCGACACTGCTGGTCCTCTACGCTTTCCGCCCTTTGTCCATTATCCTTTGGTTTCCTTAGCGTTCCTCCCATGTCCTTGAAATCCTTCAGGATCCAACCGAAGATCTTCGTAATCGTTGGATGATCGATGCTCCCATTTTATAACCACCACGCGTATACGTTTGCCTTGCGGCTGTTGGTAAATTGAGAAAAAAAATCTGAATGGTCTCGTGGGCTTTCCGAAGGAACATACTTCTTCTTATATGGTAACCCTGAAGACCACCTTTTTACATTACTTACTAAATTGAACGCGGTGTACAGAATTATCAGCGAGCCTCATAAAAGTCTTGAGCCGCGCTCTGTGAGCTTTTCTCGCGCTTAACGAGTCAGTCCATCGAATAACGCTCAGACAGAGCGAGACGTTTAGGTATGACGCGACTTCTCACAAGTTAATAGAAAATCGCGCGATATAAACTAGGAAGCGTTACGACACAGAGACGCCATTACGGTGGCCATATTTACTACCCCATAGGATCCGTAAACTCGACATGGGGTCCCCCTACGGTGCCCGTACTCGAAGCGACGTAAGTGGTGTACAGGCTCCGTCAAAAGGATCCACTTGGAACGTGTGCGCGGCCAGTGACAACAGCAGCCATTCCAAGGATTAAGATCTTGAAAGGTTCTTGAGTGGCGAAGCGAATCAAAATAAAGTATCGTAACAATAAGGCGACACTCACACCGACAATGACCCCGCATAAATTTCGAATTTATTAATTCTTCCAATAAAACTACGTCACAATACAGGCATACCTTGCACAATGGCGGACGGTCTCCCGTTTAATTTCGTAACTGTCAGCGTAAATGCTGAACCCGGCGCGTATTCCACTTATGTGTCTTTCTTGCTCGTTTGCCCATGCAACGCCGTGTTTACATTACGTCATAACTATGCAGGCCTATTAACGCAATGGCCTCGTCTCCTCTTCATCCTCTATCTCGGACCACTTCGACTCAGCTCGGTTGTGCTCGGGGCTCCTCGTAAGTCTATTGAACAACAAAAAAGCTGCAGCTTGTTAGTTGTAACTTGTTAGGCGGGCCACTCCGCGAAACTAGAAACTCCTCGTGGACCCCGTGAGATCTTCATTCTTCCAGCAGCATCATCAGGCCGTGACTCAAAGCAAGCGGCGAAACCGTTTTCAAGCTGAAGAACCTGAAGAGGGCCTAAAGCTGAGGCTGCAGCTGAAGTTACGACTGAAGTTGGAAGCACATGGATGTATGCGTATATGTATACACAGTGTACGAGAAACTTATAGTTTCGTATTACCATTACGGTAGCAAAAGTTTTTTTTGCTGCTCGTATGCTTGTATATGCCTGTAAATATCTTTTTGTTCTAATTCTTGCTAGTACATTGTACCAGTTGATTTTCTGGGGCGATTTGTCAACTTCAGCCTCGTGAACAAGTGCGACGTCCGGCGTCGGTATGGACTTCCTGACTTTTGTACGTAATGTGTTTAATGCACTGGGCGATACCGGCTACACCGTCATATACAAAGAGCGACATGAAACCCGATGGATGGCTGTTCGCAAAGCAGCGAATTAGCGATGCAACGAACCGTATAACATGTACGCCTGCACGCACCGACTGACCAATCAAAGCCTCGCGGCACTCTATAAAGCCTATCACTGCCCTTATGTATTTCTACCATTTGCGTATATACCCTGGGGTTCGTATATAACGGGTGGCTGTTGAAACAGGAGTTGTCGATGTGTATAGTAGCTTTTTACATGACAACGATACATAACGTGACATGAGTTAAGATTTGTTTTCAATCGTCTACCATGTTGGCAAATTTTTATTGGAACGCCCTGTATAAATTTTGTGAGGAGAAATTTTGAAATTTCAAACTTTTAGCATCGTCGTTGTTGCTTCAACTCTTTAAATCGTTGCCATTAAAAAAAGTCTACCCTGTGTCGTTGAATTTTTGTATGTTCTGTATTTATTAATCGTCTTTTTCTGCCACCCCGTATGCAATATGCTCCTACTTCACAATAGGAGTATACAATATCCTGGCACGTATCGATATCTGCAATGATGTGTGCGGAATGAATCTGCGCGCAATAACAGGATCATTCCCCCTGTGCTAAATACGTACCAAGGTAAACGGAAGTACCCCGCGATATTTTTTACCTTGTTCTTTGAATTTTTTTCTCTCGCTATCTATATTGCTTTTTTTAATTTTGTAATCCATTCTTCTTATTAATCCCATCCACGTAGACTTTTTTTAACACTTATTTCGGCGTATAACCTCTTTTCAACACTTTGCTATTTCGTTCCTGGTCTACGCGAACTTCCCCAAGGTAGCGGCCGACATTAGAACCCTCTCTGATCGTCATTATTATTATTTCACGGTGTTCTGCACGAAGTGTGCTGAAAGCGGCTAGACTGTTGAAACCGGAGAAGCCGCCGTAGCGATTGCTCGCTCGCCGCTGCCGAACAATTCCAATTTCAAAAGGCTAGCTGTCGCTTTCAGCAGCCCACCGATATACTTGGCCAACTTCGTGATCTACGCCAAAGACGCGCTGACGTTTTACGATTCCGTCTGACAATTGGAAAATTTACATTCCCCTCTTATCGACCGTCATACTTAGGTATACTTACTGCCAGGTTCTAGATAAAATCTCGCTTATCGAAATACGTATACATTTATACGGTAAACAACAGTAATAAAGTTCTAAACTCCGCAGCAAGTTTTTGATAAACAGGAATCTTAGAGAAAATCAATTTTTAGTATTACCTAGGCAGTGCAGTTTGTTTCAAGAATTTCTGACGTTTTCTTATATTACGAAAAATTTTATTATTCACGTAATTCAAATTTTATAATTTATTGAACAATATAGATACCGATGACGTGAACAGCGTTGTGGATTGAGCTTTATTCTCGTGTGACGTATATAGGAGTATTCGGTAGGACAATTAAGTACGTGAACCTCTCATAGATTTTGAAGGACCCTGTACTACGGGTGTTTGGAATAAAGTGGTGTACGTTACGTGCTGAATCAAATTGCCCGAAGCGAAAGATTAAACTTTGCGTGTAGCAAGCGGAGTTTTTAGCGATACCGCCCGGGGTCTGTTTGCACACCTGAGGTTGCACTGGGTGCCTATCGAGATATCCTCTCGTATTATTCGATTGTGCACGTATACTGTACATGTATTTTTGCTACATGTAAACGAACTTAACAATGTCAGGGGAAAATCGGTTGGGTATTTGAAGTTTCAGTAATTGTAAGAAGAAAAAAAAGGGGCTGCGAATGCTCACCTACCTGCGAGGTAATGTAGCAATACCGGTAATAGCCAGTGGAAACGTACAGCGCGTGCGTTATCGAAGAATCGAAAGAGAAGAAGAAATTAAGAATATTCTCTCGCAATTCCATTCCCATTCGCTGTGTATTCAGTGGAAGTGAGCAAGAAAATCACGCAGTGGATCGCTGAACAATTTGAGGTACCTTGATCAAATACCCATCTCAGGGAGTAACGAGAGGCTGTCGCGTGAAATGAGATGATAAGAGGAGTGAATTTGGAAAATCGAGTCCTGGAGGAAGGTCAAGGGGTGTCGGTGAGCCTGTCCACCATATTGATCGTGGAAGGCAGGCGTAGGCACCCTGCCTACCTATATCTATTACGGGATGGCTTTGGGGGTGGTTTCCAGCCCACCCGGGTATACCCTCTTCCTCGGGAACCCTCATCCAGCATCGCCATCCTCCCCCTTTAGAAGCGACGTGGATGGTGGGCCCAGGGTAGAAAGCCGGCAGGGAGATGAGGGATTCGGGTGGCGTTGGAGCCGACACTCGCGGGTGCCGCCGTTTCCATGGCTACCACCACCCTCGCTGTGAACAAGCCCTCCACGTCATATTGGCATAGTATATTCCCCACACCATAAAGCCAAATAATATACCGGGTGGTCCAATCCGAGAGTCCCTTGTCTCTTCTGGTCGTCCCTGACAACGAAATTTACTTGATTCTTACATAAAATCTTCTTCTTACACTTTACGCCTTCTTATGCATTTCTGTGCATTCAAGACTTGCAGTTTTTATAGTTGCGGAATATCGATACTGAACAATTTTCGTAATCACTGGCCACCAGTATCTTTCGTACGTATCTGACTGTGCACGTGTCCAGATGTATAGGGCTGTTCAGTCGCTGCTTGATCGGTTTGGTACGTCCATTGTGTCCGAGAGAATTACCGGAAATCACGTCATTTCTAAAGTCGAAGTTTGGTCTTTATTTCAGAAGTGGTGTACGTGCCGAAATTGCCTACTGGGGTTTGTTACTTTTGTAAGAGACGCTAATAACGTGCAACCCAGATTAAATCAGATGAATTCTATGGACGGAGTCTTGTCGCTATGAAACTTTTGAATTTGTACATCCTTTGATGGCTGTCATAACAAATCAAATGCCTGACATGGAAACAGTCGTAATTTATAATTGGTCAATAAATTAGTTTCAGTTTTCATTGAATTTAGAAATTCCCAACTGAATCGCCGAAATGCACTACCACGTTACGTTACTTCGCAGCTAATTATTCGAATTACGAGTATCAACGTTAAATGCACGACGGGCATAGAGTATATCAATGTCTATATACAGAGACTGTAAATTAATTTGATTCGAGGTAAAAAAATTAATTATACCTACCATACTATATGGTACAAAGATCGTTGCATTATTTTTGAAAATAAATCAAAATTAATTGCCTTAATTAGTTTCGCCCTTTTCACTATGTCCGAGATCATATTCGTACATGGTATCGAAATAAACTTGCATATGCAGAGCTTCTGCGCGTTCTCGTGAAACTAGCATGAGTAGGAGAAACTAGCAGAAGCTGTATATAAAAATGGTTGGAAAACAAAAAACCACGCGAACCCTCATCAACCTCATTAGCGTCTATCGCGAGTTTTCGTCTTTATAGAAATGTTGTGTTCGCTCAAGAATCCCTTGAACCTACTGCGTCGTTACATTCATTCCCGAATGAATTAACCCTTAGGGTAGAAACAGATACAGTACACAGAAATTCTATATAGAGATACAAGACGTATATATCTCCCTAGTGAATATGCCACATACAGAACGTGAGATAAGTTACCTGTCAATATCACGCAGTACATATTTTTTATTCAAATTGAATCCAAAATTCTGCCCAATCACACCATTCAACCCCTGATCACCACTATACGGTAACAAGAACGTATCTTTGCATAAGCCTTACGTCGCTTGTTCCGATACTCACTGGAATCCTGAGAACAGATAAGAAGCGTCATAGTAAAAAAAGAAAAAGATGAACCAACGCAGCATCAATTTTTTCATATTACCGATAGACATATGGATGCAGCAGAGTAAATTCAGGCAAATAAAAATCATAGCAACGTCTGCCTGACGGCATAAGATGTACGTACGGTGAATATTTTCTGTCAGTATTATCCTTTTTTTCTTCTTCTTTTTATTTTAACATGGAGAATGAAGCTGCTAGCTAGGGTAGTTGGCAGAGCGTAGGGCTGGCAGATGCTCGCGGTCCTGGGGTCGCTGGGTGGGGGTGGCTGGCGAAGCGAGGCTCATTTTGTCGGCAGTAGATGCTGAAGGCCCACGGGAATGATGATGCTGGGAATGGCGATGGTGATGCTGGTGTTGGTGGAGGCGGTGGTGACGGGGTGCGACGGTGGTGGGTAGCGTCCTCGATGGCCTCGACGACGTCAGTAGCGTCAGGCTCTAGGGGTTGGTTCTCGGGAATGGCGTGGAAGCTGGGAACGCAGAACGCCTGGCTGGCGACATTATTAGACGCCCCCGGTGAGTGAGTGCAGTGTGCTCTGCTCTCTCCGGGCTAAAGGACGGTTCAAAAGAGGGTGGTTACTCCTACCGAGCCATCTCCCTTATGTATATATCACAAACCCGGAGGGGGTGGCTGCTCTCGCAGCTGAGTAATGAGAAGGGAAGATGGTACCGTGCTATACGAAGCACGTCGACCAATTTTTCTACCAACCCATTATTAGGTGCCATTTTACGTGGCAGCCTTTGGCATTTTTAATCTCTCTCTCTCTCTCTCTTTCTCGTATAGACAAAATTATATGTAGGAGCTACGGTGAAGATTTGAATTTTTTTTCTTTTCATTTTTTATGGAAAATATAAAAGGAAAATTAATAAAAAAAATTTCCAACTTTTAGAGCTTTGCACAGATTTTTCGTAGCGGTATGGGATTTCGTGGTGCACTTTAATGTAGTGGATTAACGTTGTCAGATTTCTGCCAGAAATTTTGCCGATGCCATGTTTCCCTTAATGACAACTAAGCCCGAGCCCAGCTTAGTCTGAAAACACATGTCCCCCCCCCCCCCCCCCCCCCCGAAGTTATCGTGGTTTATCCCGAAATTAAATGCCGTCGGTTATGCGGAGCTTTTATTCGATTGGAGATACGACAAGCGAGATAGCCAGTGCCGCCATTCGCAAGCCAGAGGAATAGGGTGAGTCAAAGAGCATAGAAGCAAGTAGGTAGCATATATCCCTAACGAGAGTCGGATAGGGACAAGAGACGCCTGTGAAAACACCGAAGAGGGATGAAAGCTGATGTTCCATCACGGGGAATGAAAATCAGAGGCCCTCGGGGGGGGGGGGGGTCAGAATTAAAATGGCTGTCACATACAGCCCAGGGGCTTTTTGCTTCTGCCGTGCACGGAAGAATGACGTTAACGCTCATCGCGACTCTACGATATTTCCTGTTGGCTTTAACTCATTGTTTATTGAACTTCATATTTTTAAATATACAGTCGTCAGATGATCGCATATTTAAACACTTTTAAAGCTTTATAAGCAAAAGTATTCGATTCATTGACAAACAGTCTAAACAGTAATAATTAGTTATTTCATGTCAACTTCCAGTATGATTTTGTTGTTTTCGAAAGATCCGAAAAAGAAGTAACCGGCTTCTGCGTCGTCATGCTAATTTTCGATAAGGGTGCGTACGTAGATGCGGCACCGAGAATTCCACCCTTGTGTCTGCCTTCAGGGAGGGGGGGGGGGGGTCGAAATTAAAATGACAATGAGGGCAGATCCGAAGGGTGGCTAAAAACAAGCTCCCTTACTGTCAGCCAATCAGCGTTGGCTACGGCGACGCCGCCATCGCGACGCTTCACTCTACCCTCGGGTCGTTCCTTTTCATAAAAAGTAGTCGGTGGATCTAGGTAAAAAATGAGGGATAAACTGAAAAGAAAAATTGAGGGAAAAAAGAACTTTGAACAAAATCGAATCCCAAGTAACGTTGTTATACTGAATCGGGTTTTTTGCCTTTTTTTTAGATAAAAAAATTTTTTGAACGTTGCCAAAAGTATGCATGGTCAAATATAACTAATGGACTTAATTTCATTTACACATTTTTTTGTACAGAAAAAGTACAAATACTTAACGAAGATCTATATAGAGAGTACCGAAACATGTATATTTCCAGTATTTCAATATCTCCTCTACTCCTTATTTTTGTGCAGTATATTTTTTTTTCCTTTCTTCCAATTTCGCCGGCCTTTCTACCCTTAGCCCGATGCTCGCTCCATTTTCTACGGATCGCCTTATAATACCCACTGTATTCTCTCCCCAGCTATTTTCTCTCGCTCCAGCGATAGGCGTACCACAAGCGCGGTACACGAACCAGTAATTAGAGGCTTGAAGTATAATAATTACAAGTAGAACGGATAAAAAAGAAAAAGAGGAAAGAAAGGGCGGAATAAGAAAAAAAAAGGAAAAGAAAGAAACGTATTCTGAATAGGTACGCGGATGCGGCGATGGACGAAGCGCAGGGAGAAAACCCAATGGGAAAACCCTTGAGACGCGCTCCTATGCAGTTTTCGTGGGTATTCACGCATCCCTAACCCCCCTATTTTACACCCTTTATATGTACCCTCCACGTGGCATCCTACAGTCAGACGGATATTATTGTGAAAAATTCATATAAAAAACATTGTCTGCGTAGAACCTCGATTTATTCCCCATACAAATAGTTAAGGGCTCCTTGGCAGTTTATCACGTGGGCAGGATTTTATTTTTTTAACCTTCCCTTTGAAACGACCTGTAGATCGGTAAGTTCAAGGGTTACGAAGAGAGCCTCAACTTTCGATTCACCCGGGTACAATAATATCACGGAAACGTCAGTCAATTAATAAGCATAACGAAGCTGACTAATTTCCGGCTTTGTTGTCGTGGAGGAGGACTCATTGGATGGATGAATAAGTGGCCATTATGCGGTCTCACGATTGGTCAGATTCGTATCTCGACAGCCGGTTCCGCTTTTCAATTCTGGCCCACGTCAAAAACTTCTGAACGGAACCTTTTAACCGCGTGCACGTGCCGCTGGATCGTTTTTTCTCTTGGGATACGTTTATTTTTATTTTTTTCTCCTTCCACTTCCCCTTTCACCTCTCCTCGACTACCTCAAGTAACCTGTCGAAGAATAAGATAAAAATTTGAAAATTTGTGAATATCGTTCAGAAACTGTGTGCAATTTTTTGAACAGCCTGTACCTACCCCAGTTAACTGATTTTTCAAAAATTTACCAATTTTCAACCCTTCCTTTTTTTTCTTTTTTTTTTTAGTACGTTACGCAGGGCGCTTGTTATCACAGCCCTTATCCACTATCTATCAGCCCTTACACGAGATTCTACTCTCGGAGGGTTTTGATACGGGGTTGCTAAGCAAGTCCCAAGGGATGAAGCAATTACGTGGATCCGTTGATGATACCGATGACTAACGGTGCCATGACGTTGAAAATATAGTGATGACGATGACGATATTGATACCGCAAATAGGGGTGGCTTCTTTGTCCTTCCTCTTTGGCATTCGCTATAAGGGATGGGCTTGATGCTCCATGGAGAATGAGGCTCGCTGAGCCCGCGGTCCGCGCTCTCGAGTATTATTCTAGGGGATGATAACCACGAGGGTGCCGAAACCATTTCATTACACAGATCCGCCGAGGGATAATATCCCTCGGATCCATAGCCGCCCCGGTGGGGATTCAGTTCGGTATTTCCAACCCTTATTGTGGAACCCAAACCCAAACCCAACCCAAACCGTTTTATGTGAAACGTGTACGGTTACCGAAGAAACTCCATAAAAATTGACCTTTCACCTCTTCCCTTACCGAAAACACTAAAATTTCGCTAGATCGCGTGAAATGATCTATCAGCGATCCAAATATATAAATTCATGCCATACAGTGAATTGATGGATTCATTTTTCGAGTTTCTTGCTTTTTTTTTTACTATCCGCAAAATCAAAGCCTCACTTTTCTTTACGTTCAGCACGCAGTATGAACGAAACGAGGACATCAGTTAATTCTCCATTTTTTTTTATAAACTCTCAAAATAACATTTTCACGAAATACTTACCCCTATCTCTATACAGTATACATTCAATACTCATGTGTGTCCGATAATCGCCAGGAAAATAATTTTTTTAATATCGCGTTTTTTATTGCTTCTTTTTTGCTTTGGACTTTTATAAACGCCGCGTTCGTCGGCTTTCTTGAAGGGACTCACTCTGTCGGTACCTTTGAGGGGCCTTGCGGCTCTTTAGGCAGAAGGCTTCGCGGCTTTATGCACAACTACTGGATCCTCCATCTTTCTTTTTCTTAACGCAATTCCTAACTCTCTTGCTCCTGCACTATACCCTTTTCGTTTCACATTCTCACTCTATGTACATATGTGACCCGACTACGCGAGCACTCGCACATTACGATTTACTATTAAATACGCACATTGTAAACAGGCCCTTCCCCGTATCAGATGGGCCTGAGGCCCTCAAAGCAGTTATTAGGCCGCTGACAGGCACGTAATTCGAACGTTCATAATACAAACTCATGATATAATGCCTATTTTAACATATAAGATCTTTTCACTAAACTCTATACGTGTATAAAATTATACCGGGTGACCTACCCAAAACTGTCGATCCGCCATATGACGTAAATCACGTTATCTGTATTAATAGATATTTTACGTCCAGTTATCTACAAATTCAACGATATATCCTGTGGTCATTTTACTACATAAATTTATCGTCTACATAAGCTAATTATTCAACAATAACAAACATTGCGGTTGCATATGATGTCACTGAAGACGATTATTTTCATTTCAGAAGAAATATCGGAGAAGAAGCGGGCTTCTAAACTCGAAGAAGAAGATGGTAAGTGACGTCATATTTATTACTTTAAATACCTTTTTTTCGACACAAGTAACGTTTTTCCCCCAGGAACTTTCTTCTTCACGAGTATATCGGTACGTCTTACGCGATACGTTGTTCAGGTATTCCGAGTATAGGTATAATAATTTCCCCAAAATTCACGGTATTCTGAAGCCATTGTCCGTCTTCGATATTCCAAGTCCTTAGAATGGGTAGTAAATGTTGCGCAACACATTGTAATTCATTTGAGCATAAAAATATGAGAGGTTATTAGATTTAATTCGAACGGACCGATATAGCGAAGTACCAGCATCTGCCACGTCTGTCTAACGGCGCTTACGTTTATCATTCGACTTTGCTCGCGGCGCTAGTGACGTTTTAAAATATTTGAATATTTCGCAAGCCTTAAAATAGCTTCTCGATAATAGGACATTGATAAGAGGAATAAAGTGGTATGAAAATAAGTAATCGTATACCGACAAAATATACACATATATACAATACAGTATACGTACCCATGTATTATAGGTAGGCGTATATAGAAGAGTGTATAACAAGAGAGGGGGGAAAGGGGGGAGATCGTACATAGGACACGAATTCGTGTTTGGCTCAGGGGTTGGGCAACGGTTGGTCGCCATGACGACAAGCAACCCCCGGGACCCTCGGAGCACGTAGCTCCAGGGGTTGGTTCGAAGGGTGGCTAGGGCGGCCAGGCCAGGTTAGGTTAGATTCACTGAATGTCACACGAAGGGGAGCAAGGACGTAGCCGGGGTGCCGGCAGGCCAAGATGGCCGCCCCGACACCACCATGTCAATAACACCCTGCCGAGGTTCATGTATAATGGTGCACCACCATATTTTTTTTCCTCTTCTTTCTTCCCTCTCCGTGTCTCCCTCGTCCCTCCGTCGCGTCTACCCTCCGCCAATATCACTCAACGCTGACATCTGATTTCAGCAGAAGACCTCACTCACCCCTTATCATCCTCGGCTTTTGCAATCGGTAATTAACCTTGGAAGCGACCAAGTGCTCTATCGCGATGCTTCTCTTCGAAGGGCATCCCCTAAAGGAACAACCCTAGCCGTCCTTTCTTCTTGTACATTAACGTGAGCTGCACTCACCGCCCCCACTTGCAACCCCGTTAAGTGTCTTCGTAAACTTCATTAGCTGCATTCCCCGGCATTAACCCTCCCGCTCTATGTGAACTCTATGTACTCCCTTACTGGCTATATGCGTGCGTACGTCGTATACGTACTCGGCTAGCCAGAAATTCCTCATATGCGCGCATCTATGCACGAAGTTGTATACTTACGAGTTAGCCCGTGTCCCGATAATAATTAACTTGAGTTTTGACGTTATTTTATAGCTTACTGTAAAACACAAGAGGGAATCGTACGTGCTGTGGATTATTGCTTCTTTTTCTTTTTCATTGCACAATTTCGCGCCAGGAATTCATTCAGGGATATTCATACGACCCGGTACACCCTGTATAGACGTATACGCGCTTGGATGTTTATTGTGTGTATCGCGGATACGTTCACACGGGTGCCACGTGTTGTTTATTTGGAGCGTGCTTATTCTGCTCCCGGCAAATATTTTCCAAACTGGTGAAGAGCTGGGAAAATTTGAATGTGTTATAAATATATTTTTTTTTTATTCTTTATATGCCCTCTTTTATCTACCTTCTCTGTTTGACAGATAATCGAACGATTTTTGGTATCCACATTTTTGTGATTGCTATTAGCCATGGTTTATTGGAGATAGAGAATGGGTCGGTTGGTCTTTTTTTCGTTTATTCTAGCACTTCGAAGATAATACGTAGTTTTCTTCAAGGGTCGAAAATTCATGGTGGGTAACGCTACTTTCTCAAATGCGATATCCGATTCAACGTAACTTTGCGGGACTATTTTAGCAAGTTTTACTTTAAGGAATTACTAAGGGATTAATTAAAGTATACTTGACGTTTTCGGACTTTGTCTTACGTAGCCGCTACTTGGCCGTGTACCCGCAAGGCTGTGGGAAACCCAAAGCAATTAGTTCCAATTTTCCTTGACAATGACAATCACCCAAATTAATTGTACCTTACGTTATATAGACTCCTCTTATATTTTCAATGTTTCAAAACCTTTTTATCGTAATCGTAAATATTTTATTGATGTCATAAAAACTACGCATCTTCATAAGTTCCACTGAAGCCCCCGTTCATTCTACAGGATATTCTTAATGCTACAGGCCTATTCCGTTTGACAGCTGCGTATCTCGAGACAGTGGACAGTCATTGTATGATTATCCGCGTGGCATCAATTATTGCAGAGCTAGATGCAATTCGCCAAATGGCGTATTGACATGGCGGCTCTTACATTCAGTATAGGCAGCTGTTCGTTACGCGCCGATACGAAAATAACCACGGTCAGTCGTATTAATGAAAGTCCGTACGGGCACGAGGCTAATTGCACGCATGACGGCGATAGGTCTAATTAGCGTATGAAGATCGACTTGCCATCCGAGAAGGGGTAAATGAAGAAGGAAGTACTGAACATTGAAAAAAAATAATAAAATGTGACCTTTGACACGCGATAATACTCATTATCAATTATCGTCGTATCAACTGTCGTCGTTCACAGCATCCGAATGCAATACCGAATACTCCCTATTACTGACTTTCAATACAGCCATAGATCTGTAATAATGATTTTCAGCCTTTTTTTAATTTTTTTAGAACGTAACAGCGTAATCTATAGTGAGCTAGGAATTGATGACATGAAAAATTAATTCAATATTTTTATTCAGTACCTGTACACGGTTTAACATCGATTACGAGATATATATTCTCAAGGGTGAGATAGGTTTCGATAGGGAGTGTACAGCCGACCGTAGCCTCCGTAGGGTCCTCTACCCTGGGGTGTTGGGTGTGTTTGGTTGCCTAGCAACGGCACCCTCGAAGTCCGTATTCCTATTGGTTCTGTCTCTTCGACTGTCTTAGGGTCCTTTAGCCATGGGCCAATCGACGTTCCCCCATTCTTCCCGAATCCTCCAGGATCTCAGCAGGGTCGACCACCCTCCGCCAATGAGACCCCCGCTCGTACCATCCCTAAATTTTTACATCCCTAAGCCAAACTTGACATTGCCAGCGGGGTAGCTCTTGGGTGCGTCAGACATTTCTTTTTTCACTCATGGCTCAATCCCCCCTCCTCCCCCCCCCCCCCTAGAATCCTACGTATAACCCTCCACGATTACACGTCATCCCTCGCGCAACTCTTTACGCTTCTTTTAACAAATTTCTACCCCCGAACGGCAAAACCATTTTGATGCCTCCGAGGGTCCCGGAACCCTCTCGAGGGTTGCTGCTGGGTGGATAGATTAATCCTTCAACCCCCTTTCGACTTCGTCCATGGTTACGTATTCGATTGTCAGACCAAAGTGCTCACCATGATTGCGATCCTCAAATCAAATTGGAAGTAAAGCCTGGCCTAGCGGAGAACTTAATTAAAATAGGATTCTCGTCCCTTACGGATTGGTTTAATTTCGGCTTCTTATTCGAATTCATCCTTTTCATCTCATTCACTTTCGATGTCGCCCAACTATCGCCTCTATCGTACACGTCACAATATATTGGCTGCCTGTAGGCCACTTCGGGCTTTGCACGTAATGGTTTATTTCTTTATAGAATAATTACCATCAACACATACTACAGCCTGCGGGAAACATCGAAACAGGTTCTCGTGGAATCTATCGAAAACAGGATTTAGTTTCGATGAATATTTGAACGGAATACGCGTGAATATTAGCGAACGGTTGCGCGAATAAAATTCGTTCTGTTTTTATTTCCCTGTCCTCGCTGTTCTTTTTTTTTTCAACGATTTTATTATTTTTTCGTTTAATGTTTGCCAATTTTACCGAAAAAAATCATTGACGCGTAATATTTATTCGGAGTATTTCGTTGGTGTTCACTTTTTCGAATTTCGTGAGTTATCATTTTTTTTTTCTTTGAAAATACAATTACTACACATTTTTGTCTAGTTCATAGCCCGTTGCGTTTAATTCTTTCTTCTACCGATTTATATACATATATATACTTACTTGCTTTTTTTCGACTTCAAGGATCTTGCCTAAAGTCGAGGTCCTTAACTTCACGTTAAAAGCCGATTAGGGATCAATGGAAGCACAAAGGACACCCAACCAGCCGTTTCGTCCTCGTTGAAAGATCATTTCGGTTTCTCTGACTTCGAAAATCGGAATAGCCAACCCATTAAGCGCTCCTCATTCTTCATCCTCCGAAGGTCCTTTCGAATGAACACAGACCCCGCCGGCTCAGTCTAGCTACGTGGCCTCTCTTTTTCAGGATTAGGCCCTTCTATTGATCCCGCTCAATGGATTTGTCCTTTCATTGAGCATGTTTTGACGTCTGCACCACTTAGACTTTTGGATCGAAATATGGTTTTCTTTTTTTATAGCAGTAAAGCCAACACCGGTTTCTTGATTATTATTTGTAAACGGATTGCTAAAACTCTGCTTTCATTTGTGTCGTTATTTTTCTTTACTTTGCTTTTTTATATATAACTTTTTTGTAACGGTCTGGCGGACTATCTACCCCTTTTTTTTAATGCTGTTACTAAGAAGGGATGTTACGTCTGTCTTCAGATGAACTGAAGAATTATCAGGACTACAGTCCCAGTAAGTTTTTCAAATCGACTCCATTGAACGCCAAGTGGTACGAGCCAGACTTCATCAGTAGTTGCGAATCAACTTCACCCCCGCAGGATAATAAATTTGGGTATTAATATTCTTGATAAATAACGCGAATAATTAAATTTATTTGCATCGTTGCGTACTTTCATTGCCATTCTGCAAATTATTGTAGCAAATCTTTCACGGTGCCAAAAGTGTATTACGGTTCTAGAACCCATAGGCAAATTGGGCAAGTTGTGAGCGAATTGAAGAAGACGGCCTATAGGGACAAAAAGTGAGTACAATTTGTTTGAAAATTCCAAGGCAAAATTCAATAAGTATTATCAATATTTTTTGTAATCTCCCAGGATGACCATTCTCAGTAGTCGCGAATTCACTTGTATTCAAAACACAGACAAAAACAAAACCGAGCTGTGCAATGATCTGCTGGATCCTTTAAAGGTTTGTAATCTTAGAAAGTAATGATCGAGTATCGTTATGGTTATTGTTATTATTGAATAATCTGCCAAATCATTTTTTATAATAATCGACAGAGACAGGGCTGCCCATTTTACACGGATAGCAATAGAAGAGCTATTGGGACTTTCGAAGCTCTTGAAAGTCAGGGTTTTGAAACCCCATGGGATATAGAAGACCTAGTTGATCTAGGTAAAGACAATTCTGCTTGCCCTTATTTCGCAGCGAGGAGTTTAATGATTTCAGCGGAGATCATTTTCTGTCCTTACAATTATCTGATCGATCCTGAAATTCGTGAGAGCGTAAGTCAAAATTGTTATAATAATAATTTATCGAATCTACAGCAGTGAGACTAATCAGCGATGACGGATTTTTTAGATGCAAATTAACCTCGACGGCGCCATCATCATCCTGGACGAGGCTCATAATATCGAAGATCTATCAAGGGAAGTCGGTAGCTTTTCCTTCAGGGAAGATTACCTAAAGAATGCCGCGCAGGAATGCGAGTCCCTCTCCAAAAAAAAGGACATGGGCTACAATATAGAAATTCATAAATTTTTTAGTAACCTTTGTAGCTTCATGAGATCTATGAAGCTCAACAGAGTCGTGAGTATCTACTTAAGTCGTATAAAACTGATACTTGGATATGATTTATATTAGCATTTAAACTTTATAGAATGAAAATACTAATGATGAAAGTAGTATGGCCTGGACTGGTCAAGAACTAGTTGAATTATTTGATATGCATGGCTTGAGCAGTAATTGTTTTCCGGCTTTTTTTATGGCTGCCAGAGCTGCCATTATGGACTTTAATAACTCTAAAGAAGAGATGAAACAGGATTTTTATCGTCCTGTGATTGGATTTAATACTAAGAGAATTCTCGAGCAAATATGCTTTGCACTGCAGATGATCAAATCGCCAGCATTCTCTTCTGACTATAGAACCTGCATTACAGAAACCAGTGTCAAGGACGATGTAGAGGTAATGATAATTAAGTGTTTTACTCAAGTGAAATAATTTTTGTTCTTATTAATAAATATATATTTATTAATAGGCTGAAGGAAACGTTTGGATGTCCACCGTAAAAACTAGAATGAAGCGTGTGAGAACACTACAGTTAACATGCATGAACTCCGCTGTGACGTTTAGACAGCTAGCCAATTTATCAAGATCAATTATCTTAGCCTCAGGCACCCTGGCGCCAATAAGTTCATTTCAAAGTGAATTAGGCGTTAAATTCACTCATATATTAAATAGTAATCATGTGATATCTAGTAATCAAGTCTACATCAGAGGAATCAGTGAAGGACCAACTGGCGTTACTCTTAAAGCCAATTTCACAAATGTGAACTCTTGGACGTTCCAGGTACATTCTACGTTACATTAACATAAGAGATTGTTTTACTTTTAAGTAATATTCATCTAGTAAATTTTTTAGGACGAACTAGGAAGGGTTCTTTTAGATGTCTGTCAAGCCGTACCACATGGTGTCCTGTGCTTCTTTTCATCGTACAATATGATGAATAAGCAGGTGAATCGATGGCAAGAAAATGGATACTGGGACAAGATGAAGAAGGTGAAGCTGATTCTTCTTGAACCACGCTTTAGCTCTGAATTGGAATCTGTCATGAGGGAATACAAAGAGTTTATTAAAGATACTGCAACCGGACCACAAAATGGGGTGAATGGAGCCCTTCTACTTGCAGTTTTTCGTGGTAAAGTTGCTGAAGGAATTGATTTTAGTGACAATGAAGCTCGCTGCGTTGTAGCTGTTAGTATTATTGCTATGCGTCATTTTAAATTGGATACGGTTAAAATATGAAAATAATTCTTCATGCAATATATTACTTCATATATAGATTGGTATACCCTATGCTGTCAGAAAGGATCCTATGATAGATATGAAGTTTACATACAATGATCTTAATCACTCTAAAGGGTTATTAAAAGGCGGAGAGTGGTATGCTGTTCAAGCATTCAGAGCGTTAAATCAAGCATTAGGACGATGCATCAGACATAGAAATGATTGGGGTATAGTCTTGATGGTTGATGAACGGTAAACACTTTCTTCTTATCATACAACTGTTGCAAATTATTTCATTTCAATGTTGTGTTTTATTCTAGATTTTTATCTAAATCAAATCAAGCTTATTTACCAAAATGGGTCCGAGCAATGGTGAGTACATGTTATGCTTTGCTATATTGTATAATTCGATCAATGAAAAAATAAATTGAGAACATGATTTTGTTTTAGTGGACAAATCGTGTAAGCTACAATCTGCAGACTGAACTCAAACAATTTGTTGCTACACATATCAGCCATAACTCTAAGAGAGATGTTGCCTGCATCAAATAATTTGTTACTTACAGTTTAACTATGAATTATTCATTGAATGCAAATTATGTTATAGCAATTAAGACCAGTTTTTTCTAGGCATAGGCAATATATTCCAATAATTATGATCATACAAGTATATTTTTATTAAATAAAAAACTTACGCATGAAACAACGCCTTTACAATAATAAAGAACTTTGTTACATGTTATTTGTATCTCGCTTTTCAATCATTCGCAATTGTTTCTTTTTCATTCTTTTTATCTTAGCAGTATTTCTTATCTGAAAGGAATAAATATTTGTTTGATTAGAATTTTTATTAAGTGAATAAATCCCATTGTAATGCATAGATGCAGTAAAATACTTACAACTTGAACAACTTCACTCTTTTTACGATTTTCTTCTGCACGTTTCAAATTTTCTATCCTGCGCTGCTTTTTGGCTTCCTTTTCTGCTTTCTTTTTTTCTATTATTGCTCTCGACATATCTTTCACTCTCTTCAAGTCTTCTCGTAACTTTTGTTTCTTCTCAAAAGATTGCCGGATTCCTCGAGTTTTAATAATCGATGAAAATCTACAATATTATTAGATTGAGACTATATATTTTATATTTACATATACTTGATATACGTTTAAACGATCTGTATAAGAATATCTAAATATTTACCTTGTTTTCTGTTCTTTCCAAATTCTACCAGATTTCGGTTTGCCTTTTATAACAGTTATTATAGGTGGATTCTTTTTCTCAGCTTTCTTAGATTTTTGATTCCCAGTATCTACTATTGGTTCTTTACCTTCCACTAATGACTTGCTACTTAGCAGATCTTCCATTCGTGTTACTGTTTCTTGTGCCTCAGTCATTTTTAATAATCCTACAACAAAATATATAAACAGTCTATAGACAGATACCGGAATTATAGGTTACACGAGCACGTGTTCTAAGTAACAATTAGTAATAATGCGAAGCGTCATGCTGTCAGTTGTCGCAGCGACATCTGAGAGACAACCCTGTAACTACTTGACAATCCAAATTCATGCAAGAATGAAGAAAATTGAAATCCTGAGTAGGTACTAACGACGTTTAATACAGCTTATTTGTCGAACTTAGGCATACTCGACAAAACACTCACAAATCCAGGTTCCTAATTGATCAAACTTGCTCAATATCAGAGTTCCGGTTATTCAAAATTTGATTTTTAAGTCCAATAACTAAGGAGACAAAAAATATAACTTTAGGAAACCCTATGATAACATAGACTCCTGCCATAGATTCAACGGTTTACCATTACCTACAAGTGATACTTGTGTCCTCCTAGGTGATTATGGTGGGTCATACACCGCCGGGAAGTTAGCGCGGGAAAATAAAAATTTACATGTTTATAAAACATGTCTAAACATGCCTAAAAAATTGCTCCTTAAATGCTCCATATGTTTCCGTAATTGCTCCATTGCTACTATGTAATGATTAATAAATATTCATTAAAACAGAAAATTTTTATGTTTATTAAAATTCCAAATAAAAAAGCAGATTTTCATATGATGTTCTTGATGAATTAATTGCTCTGGATATGCTCCTGATTGCCCCGCAATTAGTTTTCTATTTAATTGAAGTATCTTTAAATAATAAGTAAAATTTGATTTTCACTTAGCTCAATTGCAAACGTAAACAATATGATTGGTATGCGAACACACCTACGAGAGCTGCGTTCGAATATCAGCCGAGAGTGCTGCGAGCATCGTTGCCTCGGTTCATTTTCGAACACACTTGTGACAGGTACGTTCCATAAAACTTATACTCCAGGAAGAGAAATCGCCCACTTTAGCAATGAGTGGAAAATGGCCCCAACATGTTGTCTTATCATTCATTAAATTAGTCGTTAAATTTGTAAATTTAATATGTCACATTTATAAGATTACTATGTGACTAAAGTTGTTATTCCAAAGGTATTCATAGCTAACACAACATTTATTATAAGGTTTATAATATAATTTCTTAAATAATTACAATGTCACCACTTGCATATATCGATTCTCTCACAGTTGTCCTTTTATAAACTGAATCTCCTTTTAGTAATGTCTTCGATTAAACATATCCTATATTTGTCGTTTGAATAATCCCGGGTTTCGACATTGCTAAATACCCGCTATAGCCAGATTCCTGAACTATATCGAACGTTGTCACATACGTCACATCTCTGCTCAAGTGACGCGTCAAAGCCGAAATAAAACTTGGACCATAAAAATCGGCTTATTAGCGGTCTCCCTATTTATCTGTAATAGACATCTAATTTATTATAAAAACAGAGCTACAAATTTTATTTTAACAAAAAAAGAGTATCATACACATTAGCTATTTACAGTGAGGTTGATGAATTGGAGTGCACGTGTTTCTAACAAGATACACAAAACGTTTTCAACATTATGGAACCTTTGAAGGAAATATCCCAATTTTTGGATTTAAAAACTCGTTTAGACTTAAAGGTCGTTGCATTACAACATGTTCTAAGTAAGTAGCGCATTGAAGAATAGTAATAATCATATTATTTACAATATTTGTACTAATTTATGAATATGAATGCATTATCTATAGGTACTACTGGTAGCCTCGAAGGACGAGAAATATTATTAGGAATACCAGAGATTCTTCGTCAACTGGTTCTACTTGCACAAGATAGTGTTGTTGCAGTAGCTAAAGATGCAGCATTATCTTTGGTGAATATATCTGCTGATGAACCAGGAGCCAGTGCTTTGTTAGTTATATCAGAAACTTCAAAATCAAATGTTAATGAAAAGCCTAGTGATAACTTAATAGATGTTAGCCTCAGGTAAGGATGATGTATTAATACAGTATGTTCTACATAATTATGCTGTATAGTTTTAGAAATTGATATTATTTATAATAATACATGTGGCTGCAGGTATATCATGGATAAGGAAAGTACATTGGCAGATCCCTTTTGTATGATTCTGTCTAATATGTCACGGCCTCATGCTCTTGTCGATAGAATCATCCGCCTAATTGAAAAAAGTAATTACACTTGGGATGCTATAGTTGCAGCATTTACTGCACAAAAATATAACAATAAAGGTGCTAATCTTCACTATTTGGGACCAGTCTTCAGCAATCTCTCTCAGTCACCCTCAGTGAGAAAGTACATTGAGTAATTGTTTAATTTTAATTAGCTCTGAATTGAAAATTAATAACAATGTGGGTTTTTAGATATTTAATGGATAAAGAACGTTGTGCAATCCAGAGGTTACTTCCATTCACAGAATATGCAGAAAGTATAGTAAGACGTGGTGGTATAGTGGGCACATTAAAAAATTGTTGCTTTGATGAGGAATATCACGAGTGGCTACTCAGTGATGAAATTGACATTTTATCACATTTATTACTGCCTCTTGCTGGACCTGAAGAGTTTGATGAAGAGGAAAATGACAAACTACCTGTAAATTTACAATTTCTGCCAGAAAATAAGGAACGGGAACGCGATCCTGACATAAGGTATGGAATCCGATTAAAAAATTGAATCCTGAAAGCAACTAAAATATTATTCACACAAAATATTATTTAGACTTATGCTTCTGGAGGCCTTAGCGCAGCTATGTGTAACGCGAAAAGGTCGTGAAATACTCAGAGATAAAAACGCTTATGTAATACTGCGAGAATTTCATAAATGGGAGAAGGACAAGAATGTTTTACTAGCTTGTGAAAATGTTGTTGACATATTAATACGGTTCGTATTTTATTTCTATTATTCTCATCTCATTATCTCTATTGTATTTCTATCTCTATCTCTATTTCACCTCATTATATTTCTATTATTCTCGACTCATTATGCGTTAATCTTATATTCTTTCCAGAACTGAAGAAGAAATTGGATTGGACAATTTGAAAGAGGTGGAGGTACCAGAAAAATATCATGATCATTTCCAAAAAATGCATCAAGACTTTATCAACGACACGTGACGCGTCGTAAATACAACAAAATCAGTGTAAAATTTATATATGTGAGATTATATTTGTAAATAAATTTACTAACAAGAAACTTACGCTTAGCGTCACTTAAATTATAAAGCCTTATTTTTACAAAGCCTTTTGCATAGTGGCCCGTAAATATTGCACTGCCCCTAGTATATTTCATTTATTAAGCTATCAGGTCCAGCGTAGTAGGAAAGTCATTAATATGCATGTAATAAAATCAGGCAATAAAATGAATGATCTATGAGTATCAAATACTAACAAACAAACGAAATCCTCACTACATCTTTGGCTATAGATCATAGATACACAAAGAATAGAGCTTCGTCAAGGTAATAACGTTTCTACTCAAGTTCTGCATCTTTAATCAATATTGTAAATGCCTTCAGCCAAAGATTAGGAGACAAAATGTTTGATACAATTTTAGGCTCTAGTGACGAATACATATCAATAGGTTACCTCTTAAAGTAATGTTATCCTAATTGTAAGTCCTTGCTTCTTAATGCCTCTTAATACTTAATCAAGTAATGGCAAGCTTTGTCAAGTCAACAACAAAATTTAAGTTAAAAATTAATACATAACTAGATCACTACAATGATCTTTGTATCACGCGCATTACAGTATATTTTTGTTTCAATAAACAATATATTGCATTGCACGAGGATTGACTTTAAGACTAAAGTAATTCTAAATTAATATAATTGTATTGAAAGCTATGATACCTTTGTCAAGGTAAATATCCTAAACCAGCTTCCAGACTTATTGAACTTCTGACACTGGCAATGCTACCAGCTCGTCTGCAACTCATGCCAGAGTTTCTTCCAAAGACTGCAGCAATCTCTGCACTTTTCTTTATCGAAAGTGCCTCATGATGTCCATCTGATCTATTAGAACCATTTAAAGATCTCTTGGCTCTTTCAGCACCTCCTACATAAACTAACCTACCCTGAGGATCCCTAGCACTAACAACAAGAACCTTCTCACTACTTGATGACTTCTGTGAAGCTTTACCAGGACTAAACAAGTCATAATCCAGTGCAAGATTATCTGAACTGCCAGGAGTTGGTGATGGTCGGATCTGTAAAATTAATTTTATATAATACATTCAATTGAAACGACTTTAACTTACTGATAGATTAAAACAAACCTTTAGGAACTCTAGACTCCTGGAGGATGCAAGGCTTCTATTCGTTTTAGAAGTTTTAACTCTCTCGGGACTACCACCTCTACTAAGTGTACTTTCTGAAGGTACAATGCCTCTCTGTCGAAGCTGCTCCAGAATACTGGGTTGAGCAGAACTTCTAGCACAATAACACTTGTTGCTCTCAGAGCAGCTGTCCGTGTCGCAGGCGCACACCGTTGTGTTTCCTGGCGCAGGAGGCACTGGTATCCTCCTCGACAAGGAACAGTAACATTTATCAGCTGACACGCAAGTACAAGACTCTGAGTCGTAACTACACTCGCTACAGCTGACGTACCCACTGCTACTCCTATTCGCAGCAGCACCTCGACCGAGTCTCTTACCTGGACAATAAATAAAAATACATTACAACCATTCATATACACATATATCCTAATAATTTAATTCATTAATTTTCATATCGCAACCTACACGTATCGCTATCCTCTGACGTAGTCTGTCCTACGCCAGCCTTGATCCTTCTCCAGGACGATCGTCTTCTACCTAGTCTACTTCCTAGGACACGATTCCTGTGGTGATTTCTAGCGTCGCACGACGAGCTGCTGCCGAAACTATCATTCAGTCTTCTCGCGGGAAATATAACAGAAGTAAATTCCGTGGGTCCGCCCTTTAATCGCGATACCGATCTCTTGATAGCACGTCCTAGAAGGCAAGAACGTCTGGTAGAGCGTCGTCTTTGAGGTCGTCTTCTTCGCCTCATTATGCTCGCTGATCTCTGGTATAATTCATCCTGGGTCAAGGTTGCTGCTAGTTTCAGCAGGAATTCCTTGTAGAGTGGCTTCAGATCATTGAAGGACATACCTTCAGGATCTGACGAAACAGTTAAAAAATATATTGGTAAGTAAGTATAGGTTTAACGTAGCCCATTAACGGTAGCCCATATTGGGTGATGCAATTTTTCAATATTATCCTAACATCTTATAAACATTATACACGCTCTATTTAACAATGCATCGGGTTGTTAGAAGCAAGTTAACTGTTACGGACGAACGCCAGACAACAAGACCACCTGCTGAATATTACCCTTTAGGTTAAATCAACCTCGTACATCTGGAATAATTGTGTAACGTATCGAATTACCGTTTTTATTATGATCACTAATAACATGTCAAAGTAATGAAAGCGACGCGATATTGCTATATTGCTAATTTTATTACTTTAATAATAAATTAAGACACGCGTAGATAACGGAAATCATGATGGACAGACAATAACGCTCCTACTATATGAATGTATCTACATATGTTAATGGTGACTACGAATTAGAGAGAGAGAGATATTAGAAACTATTTAATTGCAAAATATGAGAATTATGACCTTATAAACATATAACGGGATTTACTATTTAGTATTATTGCGTATCTCATAACACAAATTAAATATTTTAGTATGGTTATTCGTATCGTATGAATGGAATCTCGTAAAGAATGGCGAAAACATATCTACGTATAATTTCGGTCAGCTTTCATGGAGTACAACAGACGTAAGGAGGTTACGAAGAAGTTAGAGAAAGGTCCAAAGCGTCAGTGGATATTAAAAATAGAAAAAAAGATGAGTATGCATACAATACCCGATCAATAATTGGATGTCAGTTTCACTGACAATTAAAGTAAAAGAAATAAATGGGTCATCTTGGTGCCTCAGGGTTCCGGTCAGCGTATAATTACAATTGGCAATTGGTATTCGGTTTAAAAAATAAATAAATAATTAGAAGTAATATTGATTCTCGAATTACGGACTTTCTAAATTCATTAATCACACTCTCTTAAAAAACATTTGCTACGAAGATAAATTTGGGCTTAACGTTTTGGGTCTTGCTATCAATAGATTATCGCAGGACCACTCATACGATAGAATGTAGTCAAACGTCTGGAGAGAAGGTCGAGGAGAACCGGATTCACCGACTATGAGAATTATTCCGAAGAAATAAATATTCTGTAGAAAACTCTTTGAGGTCATCGATATTTAAATATAGCCGTAAACTATAAGACGAAAATTTGACAATCAACGAGAATTTGATAGCGACCGTTAACTGTAATATTTAGTATTAAAGCATTGATTCTATTAAAAATACACTTGCCTATGATGGCTGCCAAAATATCATCAACACTAGTGAGTCCTTCTTGATTTCGAAATTCATCAAACAGTTCAGTAAATCCCAATGGCGTACCGCCTGTTATATTATTGGGTCTTCTGGTATTTCCAGTATTAAGGAAGCTACCCCTTCGTGGCAATTCAACCCTTGTCATGAGATCACCCCTGTCCACGTCAAGATCACTCTGAGCCCTCTTTAATTTATTCTCCTCTATCATTCTAGTAGCTTCTTCAGATTTGCTTCTAGGTGGCTCGCTGCCAGCTCTACTAGTTTTTCTTGGTCTTGGCCGTGAGTATTCTGCCATTTTGGTATCGTTACATTCGCTCCGTGTATTTCTTACGTGATTATCCATAGTCGATATTCTACTGAGTCTCTTATGCCCATAGAGATCTTCCTGGCTTCGTGTAGCTTCCACATTCTGTTTTGTTATCTTCTCGCTGGGGTGAAAATCCATAGATGAACTTGGTCGACTTCTATTGGATTTTTGGGAAACTCCATTAGCCGAATGACTGCTGTAAATTTTAGAACTTTTTGGAAAGGACACGTCTTCCTGGTTAATACTGTATATTTTGTCTACGTCATCATGATGTCGATCCCCTTGATGATTCCTTCGTGCGAGTTCCTCCTGATCGTAAATACCACTCTGGCGACTGTTAAGGCGAACGTTAACTTCCTCTTTTCTATCGTAAAGTTTAGTGCTTGATTTCTTCGTGGAATAAGTTTCCTGCGCGAGGTTACTCTTGCTGCGTGAGATTCTCGTGAAATCATAAGATCCTTGATTCTTCATATAAATCTCATTGATTTGATCTGTTTTTGATTCTCTGTTCCTATCTTCCTCTATCCTAGCTACCTGGTCAGAGCTATTCCATACTTCGCATCTTTTTATAGGCAATCTTTCATAGTTGTTTAGTTTCCTGGAATCAGCTTCTTTCGCATTATTATCATAGAGCTTATCGACTTCGCCATAAATGTCCTTCTTAACGTCGTATAATTTGTTCCTCAGATTTTCCTTCTCTTCCTTATTGACCACCGAGCTGGTACCAGTTCTCATCTGTTTGACGCCACTGGTAAGATCTGTTGATTGTCTCCGACTTCTTCCTTCCAGTATGTCATCAGCCTTGACGTCAGGTATCTTCTTCTTCCTTCTAGGAGCTTCCAGACCAGAACTAGATGGTTCGTCTTCGGTGATACTGGAGACCGAAGTTTTCTTCGCACGCGGTGGCCTCACAGGATGTGGAGCAGTGGGTCTAGGTGGTGCCTGTCTGAAGTTTCTCGATGGTATTACTAGACTCTGTTCTTGCACACTAGAAGCAATCGAGGCTAAGCTGACACAGCCAACACCATTAGCTTGTCTGGGTCGTCTACGATTAGCATCCAGATCAGCCAACAAGGCCCGATAGAGGGTCGCCGCAGCAGCAATAGCATCTTCTTCGACCTGGCAGGCAAAGGCGTGACACTCCAAAACTCTGGCGGCACCTGGTCTCCTCATGACCACTGCAAAAATCGGTGGATATTCATCGACGTCTTCTTTGAGGCCACGCATGGTCCTGTAGAGGTCGGCATGCTTGTCATTGGATCCAATTCCTTGTTCATCTCCAACCAAGGGCAAGAAGGCGTGATGTAGTTCACCCGAGGTTGACATCTTGGACCTCAGCCTCAATGCACTCCAGACTGCTATTCTGCGAAAGGGATTCGTTTTCTCGTTGCTGTCACTCGTACGAAATGTCAAACCACGTCGCGAAACTTCCAATTTAGCTGCTATAGAATCCTCAAGACGTTCCAAGAGCTGACGAAGAGGCTCCTGAAGTCCTCGAACGCTTGCCACTCTTCCGCCTACTGGCGCTGCTCCCATATACTTTACCTGAAAATTTATAAAGGCTCTTATAAATTTCTCCATTCTATGTCCTCCGTAATAATATTTTTTATCGAGAGTTCAGTACAGGTTATGCTCGGATGATGAAACGCAGACTGTGCTATTTTCATACGGAATGCTGATGTCTCATTAAGATGCTAACGGTACGGGATTCTTATTCAAATGAAACTGGGAACGTTAGACGACGTTGATACAAATAATCGAGAGTGAGTGTTTTTTTTTAATTAATAAAAAATAAACTATCAATAAAAAATTTGTAAATAAAACTGTAGTAGGTCAACGTCAGATATGTTATACGTTACTACTCTTCAGAATACATTACATCGAGTCTTATTGGAAATTTGCATGAAACTGGATCAAGGAGACAAGCTTACTGAAATATCTCAGACATCAAAAGGGAAAATTCAATAGCCACGATACCAACCATAGAGATATGGCACATACCATAGTGGCAGTGAAGGGGAATTTTCAACGCGAACGAATTATTTGAGAAGCCTGAACGGCCACGCTTGGCAGATCCACTAGGCACGGAATGAAAGTGATGATTAAAAATTCAAACGAGGTGAAAAGCCCAAGAGCTTACAAGATCTTAGCTTTTTCTATGTAAATTCGTTGCACTTGATATATACAGATATATTCAATTACCATAAGTGAAATGTAACTTTTACGTACACATCTGACAGATACATCCGCCCTTATAACTTTGTACAATAGAATATCCTGTACTATACGACAATTAACAAAATCCTTGCAATTAACACTCTTCAGTCAAACAAAGTGAACGATGATGAGTCTCGGGGAACCGATAAACGATCTATGATAATTATGTGATTTCACTGCAAAGTGAATTAACATTTATTAGAAGTTAAGTGCCTATTAAAAAAAAGAAAGACATAATAACATACTGATTGACATGATAAGTTATATATATAATTATAAAGTATTGTTTTATCCATACCGATAAAATGGCTGCTGCCGATTCCCCAGGAACTGCGTGCTCCGCTTCTACGGATGCGAACATCGCCTCGATTCTTGCTTGAACTGCGCTGTTCACCCGTTTCTGTTCTTCGGTACCGATGTCTTCGGCATTCGTTGACGCCATTGTCGAGACTGCCGCGTACCAGCCTCCGAGTGTGGAGCTGCAGACTGATTTTGAGTCCTCGAAGAGGGCGTCTATCCTTGCTTTACTCTTGAGCGAACATTCGGAAAGTGCACCGCCCAGACGAAAACCTTCCTCAACACAGGACATCCTGAATTCTAGTTTGTCTTATCACTCTGAAGTATCAAATTTTCCAAGGAACAATTGTGAGGTTTCCGGTTTCTTATGTACAACGTATCTCGAGTCTCCTCTCCGATCTGTGAACATGGATGAAATTTGATCGTTGAAAAAAATTCTATATCAATCTTATTCAAATTTCATTTTTATATCTTTACTATGACTGAGTACGCATGTTATTGCTGGACATTTGTTCACAATAATGCGAAACATACTGGTACCGTTATTTTCCTAAACGTCTGTCAATAAGTAACGCATGACGATACACGGAACCTTCAAACATGCCAAAGATAGTGAGAAGCTCAGTATTGATTCAGACAAACCTAACAGTTCGTCCGGTTGGATAACTGTTTATATATTGTGACGTATGTATAAGAATGTATATATATATACTTTTGTCCATAAGTCCACTTGTATAGTTGTAAAGGATATTGGCGTATATTCCATATATGCATAGTATGTTACACGTGTACAGTGTAAAGCTTATTCGAAGTACCGGCGTTCAACATGCACATAAATTAATGTCGAGTATCAAGGTAACGCACATATATAGAAAAAAAAAGTATAAGAGAAATACTATATATCAAAAAAGAAGTAGGTCAGCTTTAATAAAAATGATTAAAGTGTACAAATATTATTTTTCTTATATATTACCGTGCTACATTCTTTAACATTTTGGATTTCCTACGCTTGCCGAAAAAATGTTAAAATTTATTTTCGTTTGTATCCAGATGACCAAGAATAGGTCAAGACTAAAAAATCAAAGAGTGTTAATGATTCGACATCAGTTAACCAGATCAACCGATAAAAGTTCATTAGCTTCGCCCAGACACTCCAATTAGCGCGGTTCGTATAAATTCACGGTAACGAAATGGGAGCGTGCCATGAAAATTGTTGCAAGGTAGAAATTACCTGGCTTTCCTTTCCACCTCCTTTTTCTAGCCACATACTCGCCATGTATCTCTTGTACTCTATACGCCTCTCACTATTTCCCTTTGTATCCTCTTTTTTCCACTCTCGCGTACAAGAATTAGAATACAATTTTATACATGCACTTTTGTTGCATCCTAACCAAACTCTGAGTTTTTCAATCCCCGTTATGAAAAACAGTCAAATTTCCAACAGTACGAAATTCAATTATTAATGACCAAGTTCAAGGCTCGATTACATCCTGTTAACTGACACATCCAGTCTGCATGCCATTTTATACCAAAAAGGAATTAAATACAGAAAAAGAAAACTATGCAATATCCAAAAAAGGCTTCATCAGTATTGGGGAAAAAAAATGTATAAAACAATTTTTGCTCACTCAACATGTACCGTCACAGGCTCGATTACACACTCACAAAAAATTCAAGAGAACATTATTAGTATGAAGTACCTTAAAATACAGAGCACCACAATGGACTGTCATACCGTGAAAAATCATGGTTCCGAAGTTTATCCACTGTATACACTACGAATAAGGATGCCAATGAAGATGGCGTTCGAGCCAGGGATCCTTGCACCTTTTGACGGACGCGAGTGGTCCATGACTGGTCTGAAGTAAGTTCGAGGGGAAGATCGGCGCTACCAAGACCAAGGCTCTCCTCTACTACTCGCAGTGGTAGAGGTTGGTGCCATGGGTGCGCGCTTGCCGGCGCTGATGTTGGAGGTGGAGCCACGAAGAGGAGGCACGCGTAGAGGAAGATGCGAAGAACCGCTTCGTTGCTGGTTGCTAACGGTACCATAGCGATGAGACCGACGTTGGAGTACTGTTATCTGAATCTTTACGTATAAGTAGCCTATAAGTCTATAGTATGCACGTATTTTATTCTCACGTGATAAGCTACCAACTGTTAATTCGATCCTACGGTACAAAATTCAAATGAAACAAAATACGTATATTATGTCATGTATAATTAATAATTTATATTTAAATTAGATAAGAATAAATCTTTAAGACAAACCCTAGTTTGAAGTTTTATGAGAATAGTGTTATAATAATTAGAAGGTATTTTGTAAGTAGTAAGATTGCTGTTCATTTATAATATCCAACGTCAGGTGGTAGATGCCACCTTGACTGGACCGTTTACGAAGAGCCGGAAGAATATCTGTTGTACAGCTCGTCGATCGTTACTAAAGAATTTACTTGGTAACATCTGCTGTTACAGCTACTGGTTATAAATGGATGTGACGTAATTGAATTAAAAATTGTTTTTCTAAATATTTTCATATCTATGCAAAGCTCTTAATACATAAATATTCTTGCGATAAATTACTCATAGTCAAGTTCAATTATTTTATCTTTTACATTGCAGAAACTGTATATCGGTTAACGCTACAGTCTCTACTCTCTCTTTCGCTCTCCTTTGCTCTCTCATTATCAGACTCTCTCCCCACCATGAGTATTATTTCTCTCCTTGTTCCACTCAGGCTCTGAAGACTGTACCGAGTCTTTAACCGACTTGTTCTCAATTTCCCAAGCGACTATGGTTATGATGAGTTCTGCGTAAAAGCAATTATACAGGCTGATTCGGTCGAAAAAGAAATGCGACGCCTGATTGATTTTACGGAAGCGATTTTTGAACCAATGGAAAGTGCAGGAAGTCCAGGGTAGAGAAAAATGGTGATATAAACGTCCGAGCAGGCTGTACCGTTTAAATGACGGAATTGCGGATATTTCATTCCAGTAGCAACAGCAGTTACAGTTCGTTTCACACCAGTTTACATGCTACGAAATTATTCTCTTGGTGGCTCCTGTCCAAGAGCTACGTGGTGTCCTTTCACTGTTGCAGTGATGTTTCCACCAAGAAGATAGCGTTCGATGAGTCCCTCTTTTTTATCGGGCCTTATAAAATCTCTCGGAGTAGACGTGAGTCCGTTAGATCCCGTTAGAAAAATCAATTCGTTCGGTAAATCAATTGTGATTGTCATTTTGCAAACTGGAATGGGACTCATTAAAAAGCGATACCAGGACTGACCCAATTTCCATGTCAGTACTACACCCGCAACTAGCTAACTGTAATTACGAAGTGACCTTCTAACTGTAATAGCAGAATTTTATTCTCGAAGGGCAAAACTTATCGTGAAGAAATGAGCATGCAAATTGCACTGTAAATTCCACAATACCAATTAATAGGCTTCTGCTGTAACGAATAATAACTTTATTGGAATAACGGTCGCATGTGGTTATGTGAAGGGTCGTGTAAAATTTGACACGCAAATTTTTCAATGAATGACCTTTTTGTTTTATAATAAAGAAAAAATCGAAAAATTAATATTTCATACACATAATGCAATTTATTACCTGCCTTTCTTGTATTATATATTCACATACACATTTTCTCTCTGTTATTCTTATACTGTTCATTTTCTTTTATCTTTGCCTTCTCTGTCCTTTCGTTCTCTTTTCATTATGTATAATACATAAATATGTATTTATATATCTTCCTCGCATACTGGATGGCACATTCCTATATATCGGTGCTCGTTTTTCTGTACATAATAGACGCATGACATAACGCACCTACATTATGACGTACAGTACTTAACATGTAGACACATATGTACTTACGAATACATAGAGTAAACACGTGACCTCGGCATATAAGGTGAATTCGATATTACAACCGGGTGGATTACGCTCGCGCTTAGGTCAACTATAATTACATACATAAAAGTGCTTTACGTAATTCTGGAAGACACCAGTGACGCCATAAACGCAATTCTACATTAATTCAGCATACAAGTATGTATATTTATCAATATAAGTATATCCTACAGACGGTTCCTTATTCGATGAATAAGGATTGCGAGAGATTGACCTTACGCTCGGGATACAGTGAAATTCTTTAATTTTTTTTTGTTTATTTCTTTCGAAAAACATGTATTTTTCTCATATGAAAAATTATGGCATCTCTATACGGATTACGTAAGGTCGATCCTTGGCAACGCGAGAAAGATCTTTTTTTTATTCACAAAGACACTATCTAGAATGAAGTGGATAAATTAAAGGAAAAAAAAGAAAGTTGGATATCTCCTCACCGCTGGATTACAAAAGTATCGAAACGACAGGAGTATCCCTTGACGGGATGTGATATCTATCTCAATAGTTTTATGCAATGGGGTAATACGTGGGGTAATGTATAAATAATACGTAGACGTATGATTAGTTCCGTGTGTTAAGGATTTCTCATGCGCGCTCGTACGACGTACAACGTTCATAAGTTAGAAAAATTTAGCGTTACAAAAACAAAAATATGTATATGATTTCTGTTGCTTTTTTCTATTTTTATTAACTATCATTCTTGGCAATTAAACCAAGAATGATGTTGACCGATCATGACTCGTTTATTTGGTAAATACGTTTCATATGGTTACGTTTTATAAAATATATGTGTGTATATATATATATACCTACGTGGTAGACATATAGCATGTGTAATATTTCGACCTCGTTTTATACAGATTTATTACACACGTTTATTGGGATACGTAGGAAATGTTTCTTTCTTACTGTCTCTTTAGATAAGGTTACTTTAATGGCCGTGAAAATATGCGTATATTAAATTGTTATTTGATGAATGAAAGTTTTTCTAGTTTGGCGAATGCATACGTTGTTTCATTCGATATTATTCCCTAGATCGATGCATAGGAAATAACAGAGTCTTATTATAAAAAAAAGAAACGGTCAATGGGAATCCGTCGAATTACCACTGACGTATATTCGCAGGTATGCTTGTTACGTCAGGGAAGCTTTGTTTAATTTATATGAAATTGTTTATCTTTACATAATTAATGGTAAAAGAAGAACGACCATCTTTCCTGACCCATTCGACGTTCGAAAGATAGTTCGAATTTGGCACAGGGTTGCACGAGGCATCTTTTTCACTTTTCAAACATAATTTTTTTTTAAAGAGATAACAAAGACTTCATCGATGATTTTATGGCAGCTAACAGGTGCTGTTGAAATTTGATAAGAAAAAAATGAAAATAGAAGTAGCACCACGTCGCTGAGTCTTTAATTAATTTCAGATAAAAATAATCTTTTCTTATAGTCGCTTTTGTTCAGAACTGTACATTTTCAATTTCCATGTGACCCTGGAAATCGCGTACTATATTCATCAGAAAAGAGTTTTTGAAAATTTCGTTCAAATCGCGATATACGAAATTTTACATTTCTACCGGATGTGGACAGTGTATTAAAGCGTACAAAAAATAACCTTTCTTATCGCTCGTGGAACGAGAGTGCAACCGGATGTTGACGATAATAATTTACCGTTTAGTGAAATTGCAAAAAAATGAATAAAAAATTAAACAATTACCCTCGCATAGCAGTAGAAAAAATTGAAAACGGGAAGACTGCCTATCGCCAATGGAAACTGACGTAAATGTATGCGGGTAAACGCGAGGAGAATGACTCAAGCGTCTCGCGAATATCGAATGCTAATAATATGATCGAAGAAGATGGGAGGTGGAAGAAACTACGAAAACAAAATACACGATTACGTTACGAAAAAACCTTGACGCGCAAAACTCTGCGCAAATAATCACGTGACTAATAAATGACAGGAGCGCATCCTTTTGCTGCAATCAAATTCAAATATATTAACGGTTGACAAAACATAGTCAGTAATTGTAAAACGCGTGACGCCATCATTTAATCGACGCATCTTCTTACAAGTCAACAACAAATATGGTCGAAGGATGATTAGCTGTAACTTGACTCGTGCTAATGGTCAGCATAAAATTCAATAATTTAATTGTTCTCCTTGTTGAATAGAATTTATCGCTTTATAGTCATCATCATTAATAAAAAAGTGACTACAATATATAGTACGTAGTGTTCTTTGTTTCGTATACTTTTTTGTCTGACAAACAACTAAGGAATATAAGCGAACAGGAAGACGCATTCCCGTAACGAACGTCTCTCGAATTTTTTTCGTATTGCTTTGTAAAAAAGAAACGAATTTCTGACTCATAAAAGAATAGGTCTCGATATTGTAATACGACTTATGAATTCGATATTGTTACGGCCCTGACGTGATGATAGAACTAGTGTTATATGACACTAATTTCATAGTCATACACCAGTACTCGTAGGAAGACATTATACGAGTGATGGTTATTTTGTGCCGTGTATATGCTTATCCAATATCTATAATTCTGATGTATATTCAACGTTGTTAATAAAGCATAAGTGAAATACACGTAACGCGAGAGTCATCATTTGCAGAGAAATTTCGTGGTGGGCGTACTGACCCCAATCCCTCCAATTCCCAAGGACACAGTCTCCAAATTCTCATATCATTAAAGGCTGCTTTACGTATAATTTTTAATTAGCCTAATAGCAGCTAATTAATAATTAGAAATCATATATCATTTTTTTTTCTGTCAAACGGTTCACTCTCGTTCCGCATCTGATTACGCAAAATCTTAACGCGGCCGAGGCCTGGGTAGCGGTTGAGGTTGTTGCTGATGGTGTACGCCCCTCGAATAAGGTCCAGCTGTCGGTTGTCCCTCGTCTAGATTGAGTCCAGCCACCAGTTGCGCAATCTCGCGATCCTTCTTGTCTTCCTTAGGCAATGCTGAACCGTTCTGAGCACTGAAGCCAAGAGATGCTAAGCTCCCGTGGCTGCGACTGCGATGCTCAGCCCGGATACTGTAGGAGAAGGCCCTTTCGTTAAGGTGACCCTTACGACGATATATCCCTGTACCAAATCGTGACTCGTTCTCAGGACTATCTGGAACAGTCGGTTCTGGTGCGGTGAGGTCTGCATGAGAGGCTGTGAGTCTCCTGGATGCTCCCAAGGTGGATGAGTCCTGTTCAGGTGCATGGCGTCTACCCCGATTTCCAGTAGTGCCATAAGTTGCTGCTGCCGCTGCTGGAGGGTACATGGCTGTAGGAGGTGCTACAGGAAGTGGTGCGTAAATCGGAACGATAGGGGCAGCAGCCGGTATAGGCCTCATGCCCCTAGCATGAGGATGATGATGAGCCTTCCTAGGTAAAGTCGCAGCAGGTACCAGCAGAACCGGTGCTGGTCTGGCAAGTGTACCTGCTACGGAACGACTGCTGGGCGGTAATTGATGCGGATGATAATGCTGTCTGACCGGATGACCTAGAGTGTGATGTCCATGGCCATTAGTATAAACAGCCTGAGGATGCATCTGATGCATTGCTTCTTCGTGACCTCTACGCTTTTTCGGTTTTTTATTAGTTTTTCTTCTGGACGATTCTTCTAGAAGTGGTTGTACTGGAGGTGGTGGTGGCGGCGGGGGTGGTGGTGGAGCTACCAATTGTCGAGGTCTGGATCCTTTGGTGCTACGGAGAGTACCCTGTTCCTGGTAGATACCATCAACCTCGTCCCTACCTCTAGCCCAGACTTTATGATTCTCATCACCGTTGTAAAGACTAAGATCATCCGCAGAAGTGTCCAATCGGGGTCCTGAATTATCCAAGGCCGTATTAGACCCACCCAAGGTATGGTATAGGCTACCAGAAGATGGCTGGGATGTGCTCATGCCATTGGTATTCGTACTCGTGGGATCTAAACCCTTGGCATAGCTGCTATCGGCGTAAGCATGAAAGCAACATCTGACCAGGGCATTAGCAGCCATGTCACGCTTGCAGATAAAAGCGTGACACTCGAGCACCTTGATTCCCGTTGTTCTACGCAGCACAGCGGCAAACAGGGGCGGATGATTTGCACTTGGGGTCCGTGCAAATGGCGAATCCAAGGGTAGAAATCTTGTGCTACCTGCATCGCCGCTACTGCCACCTTTGACGTGTCGCACGGCAGCACAATAATGAAGTGCATCTATGGGAAAGAACCTTGTGACTTTCTTCCTGTGTTCATCCACGTTCTCCAAAAGTAATCCATTGGACCATACGCTCAACCAAGAGTCGATCCCCCGTGCCCCTAAGGCACCCTGTTCCGGATAAAGTTCCCTCAGCGGTTCCTGCACTCCTAGAAGACCTTCCTTGCTCGCATGTGGCACCGAACTGCCAAGATACAGCACCCTGCATCTGCAATACGGCGTTGCCGTGTCTTGTGCTGCACCTCTCATGATTTCCCAATTCACTATTCCAATGTAAAACAGCACTCACGCTCCTGGCTCAATTAGACAGCGAGACACTCTCTCGCGTGTTTTCTGGCACTCCACCCTCAATAGAATCCTCATCGAGTTATTACCTAAAGCGCACCGGAGAACACGACAGTTCGTAAAGGCGAGTTTCGCGCAGCTGTAATACACTTAAACGTAGCGTTCGCGCGACGACAAAAACCTATTGCGAAAGCCGCGGCGATGCTCGACACCACGGAACTCGATTTCGCAGCAGCTGTAGCCGCCTAGCGGAGATCTTCTAAAGCCATTATGGCCGCCGTCTTTCTGGGCATTTCCCCCCACCCCAATCTTATGATATTCCCAAAGGACTATCCCCACCTTAATCACTTTAATCCCCACCACGCGACTTTACAGTATCCCCCACTAGTCTCACAGGTATATCACCTTTTACCCCACTACGTCTCAGGGTCTCTTGTGTACGATCTGTCTACACTCACTGGCTACTAGCTCTCTATGTACCCAGGTTATGTAGTCTGTTCACCGGTGTATGCGTGTAAGGAACTTGTACGTGTCTCTTCAGGAATTCAGGCTGCCCGGTGTGTTGGTCTCCTGCCGTGGAATTCAGAGGTGCGGCTCCCGGCGAGAGTTTTCGCGAGTTTTTCGTCTTGGGGACCCGTGCATTCGACGTGGCGAGGTCGGTCCGATCGGGGACTTCGGGCCCGAGGTCGCCACCGTCCCTTACACGAGAAGTATTCTTTGCCGACCTGAGCCCACTTCTCTGAGGAAGTGAGATTCCGTAAAGGTGGCGTTACGTGCGCGTAAGAGCGTTCGCGAGTAACTGCCGAGGTGAAGGCGGTCGGACCCGGACTAAGGCACTCTAGACGTTCACAGAGCTATGGACGCTTGTCTTGAAGCCCGTTCCCAGGTTCGGGCCCCCTCGAACGACGTGGAGGACCCCCGGGGCCCCACGCTCACCACGCCTTCTCCTCCTCTTCTTCTTCCTCTTCTTCTTTCTCTTCTTCTTGGTACGCACCTGCGCCCCGTCGAATCTACGTACTGCCTCATATACTCTATGGGGCACTCTGCCCTTTATAGGTCAGACATCCTGTAACGATGGGACTTTCGAAGGTGTATTTAGGTGTGGTCCCTATCAGGTAAGACATAATTATACAACACCTAACCCTTTTACTATGTGCAAATAAATATACTTGGAAAGGACCGAAAATCATTTTTTAATTGTAAATCCACCCACGGTTCGCATCTTAAAATTTGTCTTGCCAATGTATCACGCAGAACACGTGTCTGGTGGTTTGTGTTTTTATGTCATTCTTTATTAGCATTTTTTTATGAGAATGACACAAAATTTTATGCAAATGCAGTATGCGTGTATCTTATTTCGATAAGAAGCCACTGTCCGTCGGACAATCTTTGAAACCTACATTCACGGTCGCGTGATCAAAGAACCCTGACCGATGTCCAATGTCAATATTTCGCAACAGAAGTTGTCGACGAACCTATTCCATATATATATGTATATGTGTATATATATATATTTCTACAGCACATATGTTCACACGTAGACGCACATCTGTTTAAAGAATTTCCGAAAGCACACACCACGAATCGATCCTCACAACACAAAGGCATTCAACCGGTATGGCACTACTTGTGAGATTAGTATGTAAATCGATCCGGTCCACATCGAGTTCCATGAATAAATATTGATCTTTTTCGACTTATTCCTGACATTGACTATTAGGAGCTTTAGTTATGTTCGACCATGGTATAAAAATTTTATTATGAAATTTGTCTTAATTAAATTCTTCTTACTTACAAAGAAATTTTTGGTTACATACAAATAATTTTTTAGCTTCTCGATATCTTTTGAATAATCTTTTTTTCTGACGGATTCTATTTAGACGTGAGATCTTGATTTTTACCCAAAATCTGTTCTCGTTACGCTGTCCGATCGTGAGGAAAGTGGATGGCAAAAGTATACATATCTAATTCTATGTTATACATAATACATCCATACATAAGCGTCATCGTCGAAAACTAAGTAACGTTACTCACGAACTGTTTACTGTTAAGTAAATAGAGTATATGTAGTTAGACGACGCTAGACGAGCAACGAGATCCTGCCGGATAACATTTGCGTCGCAACAATGAGGAGCCGCAATCTTGAGTAAGCCGCGTTCCGATTCTAACAAAAAAGCATAAGGATACCGAGCAAAGTGGAATAAGAGGAAGACGTACCGGAACGTGGGAATCATGAATTGGTGGGGTTGGAGGAACGGAAAAAAAAAGAATTAAAAATTAAGCCAAGAACTTTATAATTATAAATATTTATGTAATGTTCCCTTCACATTTTTGAAACTCGGTGAACTCCACATAAATGTGCAAAAGGCACTTTGGAATTTACGCTCGACCGAATGTCTAGTATATATATATGTGTGTGTGTGTGTGTGTGTGGCTTTTCCGCGTCATCTGTAATTACATATAATCAAGACGCGCATCGTAAGACGAGAAGGAACAGGGCGTGCTCGGTAATTTTTTGTATAACGGGTGTCTTAAAATTATTTCTAAAATATTCTCCATGATGACAGCAAATGACAGTCGTTCATCTTATCAAATTGCAACTGGTCCCAAAACGTCAAATGTTAGTTACTTTTAAAAATTGAGGCGCAATTAATTCGATATCATACATATGTGCATATACAATGTTATGATAATTACAAATTCATTCAAGCGAGCCCGCAATTCTTATATTCAAAAAAATTCTATTCAGTCCGTGAGAGCGTGTCTCCTATTGGCTATCGGTCGACTGTTTCGCGAATGAAATTGTCGACAAGTAGGTCAGCAGGTCATCGCCACGTTAATTACGAAGAATTCATAGTTCTCCCACTCGAGCGTCTCCTTTTGGCCCACCAATCACAATCTGCTCTCTTATTTCCACCAGACTTCAGACAATCAAAAATTCATTATTAATTCCGATAAAATTATAGTCGTAAAATCATGAATGCGCCCAAAAAAATGTTGAGAATTAATATTCACGATGATTAATTTTTGTAGTAATCTCCTAATAATGTGCTCCTTTATTTGAATAAGTTTTTCAAACAAAAAAATAAATAAATAAATAAAAATTATCTGAAAAGTTACATTCAAAATAATACATTCCTTCAGGTATCTCACACCTAGTACCTGGGTACCAGTCAAAGTAGGTAGACAATTTTTCGCAACGTCTGTGTCCGACCATTTTCTGTCGGCATTCTTTTCTAAGGGACTTTTACACCTGAATTCTCATAAGACGAAGTTGCACAGGAAGTGGTACAAAGACTGTCAGAACTCTGTGGGACAGACAGGGTCTGCCATTAAGCCCAAGATACCTGGCAAACTTTATTTTTCGTATCTTTGAATTTTCTCTCCGCCAAGTTTTCATGTCGTGTAAATACAACGTGACTTGAAATTCTTTCCAGGTTTTACATTTCCCCTTATCTACATCCTCCTTCTATCCTCCATTCAAAAAAGATTCTCTATCCTATCTACATTACAGGTATCTACATTCCCCATTGTAAAGTCCATTCCTTGTCCTAGGTTCACTCTGATAAGGTTTGCCGACGGAACAATGATGCATTCAACTATCCGTTGCTGGAAATGAGTGACTGTGCATATTTAACTTTCATGACGGATTAGAATAACGGGAGACACGAATGCCCGGCACGTTCTGTCTCTAACGCATCTGCTGCAAGCGTTCTATTCACTTTTACTAACAGGCTCAGTAAAATTGCTGGTATCCTCTCACTATGTAACTAGAATGATGCTTTAACTTACAATTAGCTTATGCTTGCTCACGTCACATATGTATATGTATAGATATATATGAAAAATATAGTAAGACATTAATAATGTAATTTTTTATACAATAATCAATTCTTCAAACGCACGAAGGAAATTAATTTTGGAGTTGACAATACGAATAGTCAACTGTACAGGAATTTTGTCCTATCTATACTTTTAATGTCTTTCTAATTCATTTGATCTATAAACGTTTCAACTACATTGAACTATATCACGAACTGCTTCCACATATTCAAATTAGGAGCAACGACACTTCCGACACGAAGTATCCGTTTTTCTATGACGTGCCTCTGCCTCTAGATAGGCACACGAGGTCATGGCTTGGCTTACGTTCTTGCCTATCGACGATATAGACGCCTCATGCCAAACCAGTGCCGTAACAACTCTCGAAAGTTCACAGGTATTCCGTACTCGAATATTCATTAGACGAAATAGTACAGAAATTATTCGAGCGGTCAAATATATACAGTTCGACAATAAGTAATGCGCGAGTATGAATTTTGAGAAAAAAAAATGGACATTTTTGCACTCAAAAATATTTTACTCATAGTGGCGCCTTCTGGTCCTTAAGGTATAATGACGTGATAAAGAGTCTGTCGAACATCCGTGGCATTTAAACGACAACTGATACCTATAGAATGTATACAGCATGGGGCCCCAAAGACCCCTAACAGGTCACTGCCATCGAAAGAACTCAAGCAGGTTCCTGCCAGGTCCCTTTATGGTAGAAGGAGAACCAACAGGTATATGTACAGTTAAATTCATCTTGAGTCTACCCATGTTACTGTGTATATGTTGAAACAAACTAGACATTCGTAATTTTATGGGAATTCTTAGAAAGTCAGGAATGTCCTTATAGTGTCCTTAAACAATTTATTCGAAGATGTAAAAAAAGTCGATATATATATATATATATATATATATATATACACATACATATACGTATACAGTCGTGTAGTTGATAAATATTTAATAAATGCATTTCTTGTTGCACTTCTCTACGAACATAATAATTTTTCTTTTATTGACTTTCATTCGTTTTATGCAACCATCGTTACGTCATTTGAGATCAGGTACAATTCGTTCGGTTGTAAAATGAGAAAAGCACGTGGAATTTGGCAGGTTACGGGGAGCGGGGCGGCTGCTTATTACGATTTCATTTATACAATCGTATAACATCATCGACTTTCCATTCATTCGCCATTCAGCAACGGGCATATATCGGACTTGTGTGGTACTTCCCACTTCCTGCTTTGCCAACCGCGAAAGTAATTTGCGTGTAAATTATGGCAACCACTCATGAAATGGCCGTGCTTAGTGATGTATGACTTGAGATTATTGAAATGGATCTAAAATTGTAGTTAAAGGGGGGGGGGGGGTAAAAATAGATAGAAGGTAAAAAATTATCATTTCAAATGAATTAATTGGACATTAAAAATTCAATTTTCTTTTTCTGCTTGGAAATTTTTCATGGTACAGGGTCGACCGCGTGTTCGTATTTTCTTTGACGTTTTTTTCACCTGTCTTTTCTACCTTTCTTTTCGCTTAGTTCACGCATTTTCTCTATAGTGCCAGCCGTATCGGCGATCTAGTACATGGAGCACACGTGAGATCGCCTTTTCAACAAACTACAGTGTCGCCCGCCTTCGGGCTATGAATTCTCAGAATCCGGAGAGATCATTCCTTATTCTGGTCCTCGTTTGATTTTCACCCGCTTGGTATAGGCTGGTTCACTTGTACCGATCGTCTGGAATTACCTACAGTACTTACCTTATGTACAGGTTCATTCACAAGGTAGAAACTGTATGGTTTTTTTTTGAGAAATTTGATTTTTGATAATGACAATTTTTTTTTAAGTATCACTTTTCAACTGTTTTCTAGCGGTGAGAGAATTTTGAGAATATTATTTTCATTCGGTTTAATTTCTTTATATTGGCAGAGTTATATTTTACGCATTATTATATCTATGACGCATAAAGCAAATGACAGCGAAGAGATCAGCAGAGTCTGAAACCCATGAAATATTTATTTAGCATCATCGGCTGAAATTTACATAACAAATATATTTGGAAACCCGTGGATTTCTCTTGGGTCGTGACACGAATTGTTGAACGATCGTAGTCGAACGTACCTAACCACCATTACCAAATTCGATCCGGGTGAAAGCCAAGGTATTTTTTTTATTTGATCACCATTATTATCGTGTGACGTGTAAGAGATAATAAAAACAATTGACGAGTCAAAGATATACAATATACTACAGTGTCTTCTCTGAATCGAGAGATTTTATTTTTTTTTTCTGTCGGATGAATAAACCAAAAATCGTGACCGTTATTGAATAAATTAATTAATGCGGTTACCACGTTACGATACATCCATTGTTATTAGTTACTCGCGATTAGGCAATGTTTAACAACTTTTCCGTAAAAGTCATAGCGCCACTATTCTCGCGACTATTATTTCATTGTCTTGTGTCGGTTACCCAGTCGCTCTCTTGCGACACTGGCTCGAGCGTCGGTGTCGCGTTGCGTACAGAACCGCAGAAAGTGCATAATGTCAACTTTCATTCGTGGGATAGGAGATCAGAATCGTCGAGACCGTTAAATCCGTGATTTGTCGAAAATACAAGAGAGTAAACAAAAATTTAAAGATAAATATAAAATAATAATAAGATACATAGGAAACGTTATAAAAATACAAATATTTAGTACGAATTATTATTATTGTCGTTAGTCAGGCGTCATTTGTATAACGATATAAGTACGTACAGGCAATTTAATGAATAAACAATTTTCATACTTTTCTTGATAACGATATACACTCCTTTGATAACACGAATAACAACAATTAATTGATATCATAGAAAGTAGTAAACGATTTTTTTTAATAATGTTACAACAAATTCGTACGATCGACTATACCCGTCGGCTCGTACACCTCGAACAATTTTCTGTATACAGACAGTTTCAAATCCAATTGTCGGGATTCGATAAGGTCGCTTAGATATATTAACGCTTTCTCGCACGGGGCTTATTTATAATAAAACCGAGTGTCATTCTCGAAATCATCTTTTAACAAAAGATGCTTGAGATTCCCGCGAAATTATCTTACCGCGGGGTAGTCGAATCGAGATTGCAATAATGCAAGAGCAAATTTTGTGGCTGATCGTCTTATTGGATAATGACGATACACGGATTATTTAACAAATCATTTTCAGACTTCAGTAAGGATGAAGAGCGGCAAGTCCAAGTCTCGGTGGTTCCGCATAACTGTGTCTGTATCTACCAGCTGCTGGAACAATTTCCAACGGTGGTCTGGCACTGTCCCGATCCAGACCAGGATATCTTTCGTGTTCGGATAATTCTTGATAGGCTGTTGCGCGCATGCGTGGTCTGTCCCGCAAATCACGTGAATTTTGCCGATCACGAAGATCTCTTATCTAAAAAAAAGAGAAATGTCAGATTAATAAAATATAAATTTGGATGTCAAATTTAATTATATAAAACAATTCTTAAATGACGTACGTCTCTGTGATCTATCACGTTCCTATGATGATCTCGTATTTGGTCCCTACTGACTGAAGAGGCACTTTCATAGAAGCTGCGTGGTCGCGCTCGCGTGACTTCCGCATCCGGTGGATGTTCCGACCGGTAATGATGAGTTCTTGGTCTTGGATGAGCCCTATAGGAGACTTCCGGTTCACGTACCAAGTGATCAGGATGACTTCGTCTTACTAGGTGTTCTTGAATGACTCCCGATGACGAAGATCCACTGGGCTGACGACTTATTCTCTCCTCGTGAACTTGTCTGCTGGATTCTAATCTGTAACAATTAAATCGATTTAATATATACGCATCGATAACGTGTTTCTAATACATGCGCCTTTCGTGTTCCATTATTTTTATAAGTGGCGGTGAAAGCCTTTAGGGATTTTCCGAAGACAAAACCAGTCGTCGTAGAAAGCTGACCCTGGTTGGTACAGAAAATGAAAATTATAACGAGTCTCCATGGAGCTCCTTTAAAGCAGATACAGAAACTCTTACTCCTTGTCCAGTACTGATGTTGATAATTGTAAATGGTGCAATTCGCAGAAGTCATCTCTATACATACATACATATATATGTAGTATATTGAATTTTTATAAACAACCTTTTTCATTGACTTTTCTCTCTGTACCTGTGAACTACGTGATTTTCCATTTCTCGTTGTCGCGCCATAACTGGCCTAGCTATGACCTCCCTCTCCATTGCCCTGAACATTTCCTTAGCATCGTGGAACCGTTCCCTGGGACTGACGATCTCACCAGGATTCATCCTAGGCTGATACTGAGGGCTCGGTGATCTCTGTCTCAATTCCGGCGCTTTGCGACTTCTGTGCGGTGACATGACTCTTCCTACAACCGGAAGTCGTTCGGGACTTCGCGCCACTCTGGGTAGAGTCAAATTCGAGCCAGTTTCCGGTATATAGTCATGCTCCTCCGCAGGTATACCCCAGTCGTCATCTATAAAAAGAAACAAAAAAAAAAGGAGTATAAGAAATCTCTGAACCGTTCCCCCATAGATAAATGATTATTGAAATAAAGTCTGAATTTTTTTCAAAAAATTTCAAACGTTATCGAGCGCTGACTATCTCCGAAGGATTTCTTCTTGATTACACGTACACGCAAATATGCATGCGACTTCGTCAAAAAATCACGCGTGTCCTTGTACGCAAAATAATCATCGACGCGACTCAGGGACGACTGCTCAAGATTCTTATACATGGTTTTCCTTCGTGCCGCTTATCCAATTCACTCGATTAACTACAACGCATGTTTCTACAGAGGGCAGTCATTCAATCGTGGAACGATATTAATGACAAGCAAAGGAATTAATGTGCTAGGTGGCAAGACGAATGCAGAAAGAGAGATAAAGGAAGAAGTCAAAGAGACACGAAGAGGCTAAGAAGAGGCCTCAGGCTGTGGGCCGAGAATGCGGAACCTTATTCCACGGCCTCATCCGAGGTCGATTCACACAGAAATTTACGATTCTCTCCCCCTCGCCCGCCTCAATCAACCAGCACCATCTCTTCCCACTGTCATCATCATTCCATGTCATGAAAATCCGTAGCTCCGCGTTGACTTTTACGCAACGATCGTGACACGACTTACACTCTTGATACAGGTACACCACAAAATACCAGAGATTACGAGTCATGGTAGTCATTAAGCTTTCAGCGATGACACCTGCCAACTCTTTCTGGCATTGCTTGTGGTATCATACCCTTGACGTATACTTATTATATTCATTTAGCATGACAAATTTTTGTCTGAATAAGCACAGTAGTATACATGGACATGGAGCAAGGGGTAGGTTATTTGGAATCGTCAAGTATAATTGAAATGTCCAGTATACATAATGATTATGGACAACTAATTGGTGGGGTCCTAGATTTCGTATATTTGAGTGTAAACTGGAGCAAGAAACCAACGGAGATTCGCGTAATCGACTTCCCCGATTGCAACGGTACTTTCAACGAGGAATGACGAGGGGGAACCCCCGTTTCGGGTTGCGTGCAATTTCAGTTGTTTTTTCGTAGCAGTCTTTTTTCATTCTCTCTTCCTTTCTTTTTCTTTCTTTCTTTTTCATCAAATTTGTATCGAACCCGCAGGTGGAAATTAAGTCGGTCGTCGCCACGTATGTACCAGACTGCCGCGTAATATACCCACATCTTCTTTCGTAGCTGTAGCGGCCATTTAAAGTGATGATGAGCACAAGATGTCAGTGTGTGTGTATATCTGTATGCAAACGTATGCACGGTTGAGTATAACAAACTTTGTACTTGTACGATTTATAATGGTAGTATATATCTTACAATATAATATCGTACTGTACTTTATGTATGTTATACATATAGTATGTTATAATATATGTATACTGGAGATATCGTCAGCCTGAGATTCTAGGATGGGAATCGGTCATGTAGGTAAATCGGCTGGGTGCAAAGTGTGCCACAATTTCCACGATAGGCAGCAGGATCAAACATTAAGGCAAACCATAGGGGGACATGCACTGTCCATCTACAGTACGTATATAGAATTCAGCAGTGTATAAGAGTATGTATTAAAGCGCGAACAGAGGCCGTAGGCCGACGTAAGCACCTACGTATCTAACTGCCTGGTGCCTACCTATATGCCCGCCTGCCTGCCTGCTGCCGCACTGACACGACGTCCTAACCTAACGGTATTATTCTACAGCGTAACAGGTGCCCAATACAATCTCTTCGATGTCTACTTAGTGCCAGAATTACATCCTCTGTCTATACCCAACTATTATTCCTTTGATTAAACCATTGAAAAGGTTTGCTTTGCTTATGCTCTATTGTCTATTTATGGGATCTTATATGGGACGGCCATTATTAGAACTGGGAGGTCAAGTTCGTGCGACCCTTTAACAGCATCGTCTGTGAAATACATTAGGTCAAAGGGTAGATCAATGAAAAAAAAAAAGAAGCTCAAGCGTCATATTATGGGAGATGAATTTGTAATAAAAATTTTTTTAAATTATTCATTGTTTCTCGTTCAGGGATTTTTTTTCAAGTTTGTTATATTTTTTCTATGAGCTCATTGGCAGTGAATTCGCTTGTTTGATGTTTCTGATTTAGGTCACTGGAACACGCGTTTGTTTCAACTGCTTCGAGTGATAAGACTTCTAGTTTTTACCTGGCTGGTTTGTGATTGACTGGCGTACTTGTTTCTGGAGTAGAAAGTGAGCGGGATTTTATTTTGTTTTTCTTTATCTTGTTCTTTATGGGTATCGATTGGACGTTTGTTAATTACTCTTGGCCTATAGCACGTGTATAGCTGAACTTGTCTCACGGTTCATTTGCAACCAAGTCGAAACTTCATTCAGACGCATTTATGACCGCGCGGCTTTATTACTTGGAGGAAAAAACAATTTACTAACCTGATGATGAATCTCTGGATGGTCGAGATGGTCTTGGTCCTAGCGGATGATGAGGTTGATAAGGTGGTGGTGTTGCCGCGCTATCAGATCCTATACCACTGCTAGCTGCACTTCTTGTACCACCTCTGTCAATCGCAGTGTTACCACCTACAATATTTTGATTGAGACATCGACGAAATTCAATACCAGCCAAATTTCCACGGTGTCTGTGAACAGTGTCATAGTCACGTGGTGGCAACAAAATTGGTCCATCCCCATCACCTGAATTTCCTCTGCCTGAAAGTGATAATTAAATATTTAAAAAATGTAAAATTATAAAAAATCTTAGACGACTCTATAAAGTTAGCGTAGATCGACTAACCCAACTTTGCTCGCAATTCAGCTGCCAATGATTCGTAAATTGTCGTATTTTGAGCTGGACCATGTCGTAGCTCTCCGCTTCCTTCGGAGGACTCTGATTCTCTCGTGCTACGACCGTCGCTTCCTAAATTGCTGCGAATACGATTTTCCACGGAAGAGACTCTGGCGAGATTCTCTGAATGTGACGCCAGAGCCTTTAACTGACCCCCCAATAAGTCTGCAGTCTCCACGGAATCGCATCTAACGAATAATTAAATATTATTTGCAAATAATTAATAACCGTCAGTTAGATTTACCATAGTTCATTACGAGAAAGTCACTTCTTTACGGATTTACTTAGAAAGTCCAGCTGATTGGTTTTATTAACACGGTTAATAAAGAACACTACTCGGTATATCCAGTGCATACGAAGTATAGCCTTTCAATTATTTCTTTTGAAATTACCTGTACGCGTGTACGTGTACTGGATTGTTTGTCGCTGGATTCGGTAACAGTAACGTCGCTGCTACGATATCTTCTCTTTGTACGGCAGCCAATACTGCATGACCCGGGACCAGATGTTTGACCGCTGACCTCGTCGAGCCTCCAGGATGAACAGTTTGGATGATTTTCAAGCCTTTACTGCTGACCTATCAAATAAATCAATGACAGTCATGCAAATGGGATGCTTTCTCCGATGATTTCTTTACGATAAATTTGCCTGATTGTAAGATTTCGAGAAATCCTTCTTTATCGTATTTTAAACATCTATCGCAATATTCGTATGGCATTCTATGAGGTAAACATCTAACCAGGTGTTGATTATTTAAATTCTTCACGATTAACGGTTCAGCTCTCTGTGCGTCTAAGTGAATTATTATAGTACAGTCCGTAATAAATATTTTCATTAGTTACGCGTAATTCAATATTTTTCTCTACGCCTGTACAATGATTTTACATTGTCAATATTTTCGAGTGATTTCCTACTGATTCTTCGTCATATGTAAATACGTCCCCGCATGAATCCGGGTTTCTTAATGTATTCTCAAAAGTGAAGTAACACTGTACATAACACCGCAAGCGTCAAAACCTTGAATCCAATGACCGTTGTCATCATGATTACTACAACTGTCATTTTTCAAGAATATCGAATGTCGCAGTCGGCCTGTGCTGACATTTTCGAAAGATTAAGAAAATTTTTTTGAAAAAATCATTCAAAGATACGGGTATGGTTTTCATTGTTGGACTCTTACTGAATTCTCATAATTATCGCTTCTGCGATTCTTCACTGTCACACTGTTGTCATTCGGCTGTCCAAATGTTCTCATGGTAGGTACATAAGCTGTCAACCGTTATGACAGATCTTGCCTGGAGACATCGGAAACTTTCCCGCAATGCCTACCCGGGCCGATTTGAAATTACACAATTCAATGTGTTTCATGATTTTGTAACTTTTTCCTTACAGCCGACTGGGAACTTCACGGATTCGACTTTGCTCGATTCCGCAATTTTCAATTTCCACTGGCTATATTTCTCCCTGGTGCTGTCTCTGATTATTCGAATAGGCACTTGTGCACGTATATACTGTCGTGCCTCTAATACACCACTTTGCTATACATTACGATATAGTTACGGGGGAATCAACGAACCAAGTAAAATCACGTTGCTCACTATTTATCCTGCAACTTATCGGCACGCTCACGTAACGTAACGTTCAGCAACTATGCTCGTGGGAGAGAAAAGAAGAGGAAAATAAAATACGAGGACATAGGAAATTTATTTTGTGCACATTAAACAAATCGTTCACCTGTAATTTCAAGGTTCGCGATTAGATCGATTATAAAAATCTGAAAATTTTCTATTCACTCTACACGCACTGACACACGATATAACGCGATTTGTAAATTTTTTAAAAATCTTTCATCACTCCTCATACAATCGCATCGAGGATGATTTATTGCTTAATTTTCATTACGATTGTGAAATTTGTTTCTGACAGACGCCATTTTACTTTTGGGAAGTTTTATTAGTTTTCATCGACGCGACTGGAATGCAACTTTTCGATTACTCGAATCCGTTATGAGTCAAGCGCTTAATGCGAATTAGTATAACGACGAATTTTTGCGTTAAATTTCACGAGCTTTTGCGAAATTTCAATTGTGAAATTCCGCGAGGACTCGCGAGTGTCCACGACGCGGAATAACGTGCCGTGAGACGAATCGAGCGTGAAGAGAGCATCGACCGACTTTATTCAAAAATAAATTTATTATTCCATTCGCGTGCTCGTTTCTAGCGGCATTCGGGTCGATTTTACTTTTTTGACATTAACTACTTTCATCATCGGCAATATTTTCACCAATGACTTCTTAGTCCTTCCTTCGCTTCGCGAACACCCTATAAAGTCTATGCTTTACTGTCTATCCGAATTGTCTAGGTTTTGTAACGAAATCACGCATTCAGCAGGAGACACAGATACCCAACTATCTACGTGTTACGAATTTGAGCTTTTTTCTGGTTATTTTCGCTGCTGATATAAAACCGGATCTTCATGTGGGTTCCACTCACCTGTAATGTGACCTTGAAAGGTTCCTGAAGTCGTTCTCGTTCCAGGAGGTAAGCTATGGCACCTGGCATGGCATCCCCCCCTTTGGCTTCCCTTGCGCCCAAGTACCAGACATAATAAGAGCTTTTTTTGACATCTTTGTTACCCCTTAAGCGCAAGGCCATAACTTACTGAAATAAAAAAAAAAATTATCAACTTTTCGCAATCATTGAAATTTTTTATTTTTCTGAAAACCATCACGAGAACATAATGACTGATCAATGTGCTGATTTATACGTGCGTGGACGAAAGTGCAATAAAACATTAGTCAACATTGACACGTGCACCGTATCGCGTACTAATGTTTTCAATCGATAATTTATTCATGCCACTGGACCATCTTATATTTCCACTTGGCGAACAGGATCATCGGATGAGTTTATCTACCTCTGTACGGTATACGAGGTTAGTCACTCTGCGTAGAGTGACATGGATTTTTGAATGAATCTGTACAGTGCCGTTACTTGTTTGACAACTATCGGATGCAACTAGACACTTTGCACTTTTATATACCGTCAAATCAAATCGGTGTTAAGGTGCTTTCACAATGCGATCTTATATCATAATCAATAAGTAATGTTTTCACAAAGACGAATACACTGTTGACATAATTTTCTCTAAAAGCAAAGCCAAACATTTTTAAAACATACTGGAGTGTGATAAAAGTAGGAAAAATTCTTTTGCAACGAACTCAGATTATAAAATTCCACACGATCCTGTAGGAAGAATCACTCTTTTATTTCACTGATCCATTCAACGAATCGCCGATACTTTCACGCACTTAAATTCCCCCGCTAAGGTAAACTCCAAAAAAAAATTCAAAATAATCGTAATAAAAGTCACAAAAGATCCACCCTCGGAGCGAACCATGAACTCACCTAAAATCGTGGCACGTAGAGTGACTTTTGAAGATTAAAATGTAAAATAAAAAATATATATTCAACTGCACTCAAGAATATCTTTAAATTTAAAAAACAGTTCTCCATATCCTAACCAACCAACACCAGTCGTTATTCACTGCCGGGTAGCAAGTAAATCCAATGCGAAAACTCAAAGGCAAACTGAACCCGTATGATGCACGCTCCAAGTAAGATCCAATAGAAGAAGGTTCATGTCGGTTGAAATATGAAGAACACAAAAGTTCACACGGTCTACAAGATGAGGAATCGGCTGAGCTCACGCCACACCTTATGTACGTCCCGATCGGTTCGCGATCGACAGTATACGGTTTCGAAGCGAGACTCCACCGCGACGGATTCTGTCCTGAATTCGACGCCTTGCCTTTCGAGAGGAGCGAGCAACTCTCCCACCTCCCAACTTCTTCTTTGCCTCCTTCTTTACCTTCTTCGCTACCTTCACCACCTCCTTCTACTACGACTGCAGCCACTACTACGTACTACCGATATCACGAACACTATAACCAGACGTATTTCGTCTTGCTACCACTACCACCACAGCAGCCACCACTTCTTCGTCTTCTTCTGTTACCTGCGAGGATGGCAGCCAGCCAGCTCAGCCAAGCAAGCAGCAATGCAAGCAGGTAGGTAGGTAGGTAGGTAGGTAGGTAGGTAGGTTGGTAGGTAGGTAGATGCTCCAAACGAATTATTCTCGTAGAGGACTACGTCGTTTGAACGTGTGCTCTCCTCTACTATAACCTGGCTATGCCATGGCTACACTGCAGAACCCTGGCAGACTACTATCTCCCCACCTACGCTACTATACCTATAGTGTGAGAGGTACCTTCGCTTAACCTGGCTATACTTTCTATAGAGGGTGTCTGAAAAGTATGTGGAAGGGGTTCACGTCATTTTTAAGATACGTATAAAACAAGTAGGGAAGACTCTTTCGAGTTGCGATTGCACAGGGCTGAATGTAGTTAGAAAATGTTTAGGGTTTGAATAAAACAATGTTTACTTTTTAGGGCATCTTTTATGTCGATACTTCTAAGTACTTTTACGCGTGGGGAAGTTCTAGGGAATTTAAACTCTAAAATTCCTAGACCGTGGAACGGGAACATCCTGCTTTTCGACCTTCGTGCTAAGGTCACGGACCGCGGTCGTTCCACAGTCTGCGTAAAGGTAAAACTGATATTTTCAAAAGTGGGGTTCTTAGTACCCCTTAATACTTTTCATGAGTTTTTTTTTCGTGTAGATAACTCTTCTTACGCTTCGACTTCCTTCGTACGATGCCCACTTGACTTCTCTCGTGAATCCAGTAATAATATCTTGGCTATCGTAAAATCTGACGTCCCTGGCCACGGCTGCCATCTTGGTCTTCTGCAAGAGAGCTAAACTGCAGATTCCGTTCTATTCGAAATTACATATCTTCCGATGACAATTTCACCATGAACATTGTTATCAATATATACAATTATATTTAATATTTTCTAATCAATATCCCGTAATTTTATAGACCAGCCGAAGGAAGTCTTAACCAATTTCTATTTGCTCGAAACAAACTGATCCATTTTAATTACAAAACAAAAATACACACCACTCCTTGGGTACACCTTAAACCTCATATTGATACTGATAACGAGTTATCATCCGCATAGTAATTAACGTAACAGATACAAGTGAGATAATTCGCGGTACGATTTCTATAGAACCAACTTACATACAGTGTGCACGAATAAAAAATCATCTAAACGTATGACACTCGTATATTGAACGATATAAAATTTTCCGTCATTTTAGTCCCACGTGAACACAACATAGCCTAAAAGAACTTTAATGCGTGCGCGGACACTCGAAAGTAATTTTGTCATCTTTACCGCAAGATCATAACGATCTTATCGTTAGTGTCGCTACGAAAAATTACCAACAGCATAAAAAAAAACCATTATGGAATTCAAGAAACCGTTCTTTTTTTACGGCCTATGAATAACGCGATAGATATATCTTACTGTTATGAGGCTGTACATTTGTATCATATACTCATATGGCACCCGGTATACATGGCTATTCACAAAGGCAGTTTATACGTACCCCAGTAGATATACAAGGCGGCTTCCCTGCCACAAAACGTGAATGCTAACCAGGTGCGCTAAGTATTGCAAGCCAGTTTTGCGGAATCGCATTATATACTACTAGTGATTATTCGATATCCAATTGTGAATACGAAATTTGCTTTGACCTCTATTACTTCGATTTTAAACTATCATAAAAATCAAGTAAAATCTCAAGTTCTCGTCGCTTCTAGCAAAAGAATTTTTCCCGCTCCTGAAGTAAAACAAAAGAGATAGGCAATCTAAAGAGGGTCTTTTCCGAACCCCATTCAACGAATAATGCAGTGGAAACGGAAGAGAATAGATAGGGGCGAAATAAAACTGGTAATACGAAACAACAACCAACTGTATACACCGTATGTGTAGGTACAGTAAAATATAAGGCAATAACATCTATATATATATTGCCATAGTGTGTATTTCTTTAAATGTGACCATATGTAACGACATATGTAAATTTGAAGTTACATCATGACTAAGACCTACCATAACGGCACGTGTCATTTACTAGATCCGTGCTCTGAAAGTCAAGAAAAATATCAGAGACAGTCGTTCCTTCGACTGTCTCCTAATTAGCCGTTATGTGCCGCATTTACAAATTACCCCTTATCAAAGGGCCCAGAGATGATTTTTCGGTAGACGAATCACAGATGAGAAACTTAAGCGTTTTCACGTCAGAAGGATTCCTTTCTCGTGATTTAATGTCGAGGAAGTTTTTGTGACGGCTGCACGCTGCGAAAAAGGTTGTAGAAAGTCGTAACGTGATGTAATGCTAAAACATACTATTAATGTCGTTACATGTAAGTTAGGTATACGTAGGCGTTAATGTATTTATGAGAAATGGGATGAGCCTTGTTTTATACAGAGACTCCATTATTCTTATTCGCTTTCAGATTAAATTCTTTTGAACGATGACACACGCATATAACTGTATTAATTTAAATGCTAATTCGTTGCTTTCATTTCGGTGTCAATAAACGCCAATTATTATAAGTAGTAAACTGGCACAGTCAGATTCACCCGATAGGTAGAAACTATGCAGGCTTTAGTCGTGACCTATTGACTGTCAGATTATACAGAGCTTTGCCATAGCCCATTGGTTATTCCACGTATGGACTCCTTGGGCAGTAGAATATCAATTAAAGACTCATTGCGGTTTCTTGATCGTTTCGTAAAGCGATTTCTGGTAGAGTGAACTAACGAATTAACCCATTTCCGGTGAGCTAAGAGCGTCGATATTTATTGGTCGTAATCGTGAAACAGTGAAAGTCAAATTCAAACTTTGGCTATTCACGTCCGCCACTGTGCGTAGGATACGCGTATAGACACACGTTATTATGAGTGACATATGAAAAAAAAAGGCTGGACCAAAAAAAGAGATTTCGTGCGACAAATAATGTCCTTGAAATATTTTACGAGTTATTTGTAATTAAATTTTTATCGGTGTTACTTTGTATCTCTATATCAATGTGAAATAAAAAGACAATGATCTTTATTCCTTGAAATATTATCTCTTGCCAATCATAATAACGAACAAGCTGTCTGTCATTATTTCATCAAGTGAATTTTAGTATAACAAGCAAATTGATACTTTGTCATTTTTTTAAACCACACTCTGCACACGCCTACGATCGGTATCAACGTGATGGAATCATTTCGCAAAACAAGCCAATTGGTAACCGATCTCTCTCTTGGTAGATTAATATTGGTTACGGATGGAGCCGGTTGGCCGAGTATCGGTAAGTTTGGAAAAGAGACGAAAAGAATTGAAAGAAAAAATATACATTAGATATGACGATGCCTTTGATATTTAGTATGTATATATGTATATGTGTCTTTAGTACGCACAGTAGACTCCCGTATAACGCGATAGGTAATCGTGCCGTATGGTTTTAATTATTAAATCAGGTAATTCCTGTGTTTTATTATTTGGCGTACTGTACGAATAATCACGTTACGTGAATGTAGTAGTCGCAATGTTTTTGGCCCTTTATAGAAATTCGTATTGTAAGAACTCGCGTTATACCGGAGTCTACTGTATTATGTATATGAACTGGAGGATGTGATGCGTAATGGATGCCTCGCGATTTCAACGGAGTATCATGCAAAATTATGCAAATTTTTATACCCGAAGATAATGCAGGTCTAGCGCCCTGGGCCACCAAAGGGGCCACGCACGGATGTAAGCTACGTGCACGTGATTCTATGGAGAAGATCGTACACGAGGCGGCGTCATACAATTAAAATGAAAATGGCGAAAGGTTGACGAACAAGTAAAGCCGTGAGAAGTAGTTGGCGGCCGCGAGCTATGGCGGAATTCTGCATTAGGTCATCTCTCCTCTCGCGTGCTTCTCTATATAAGAGACTGAGGTGAACGTATTAAGTATACATATATACGAGTATATATATGTATATACAATACATATCATTACTCATACAACTGAGCATCCTTAAAGTTCACCTTAGAATGTTATTACTTTTACTGTATTAGGAAAAAATGATAAAAAATGAAGTTTTCGGTAATATCTTATATACTGTGTCCTGAAGCTATAATCACGGGAGAAAGGATTTCCATAAATAGTATCTTGGGAAAGTTTGTACTGCAGTAACTATAGAATATATTAATATCGGTATAACTATTTCTATTAATCATGGATGATTATTGACTCTTGTAGTAATCCATATCTCCTGGTTTCGGTAATTGTTCAGTTTTTTTTTTTCATTGGCTGTACGAGCATCTATCCCATTTCATGGACTGTTCCATTTTTGTCCCCTTCTTCGTCGCGAGGATTTTTTTAAAGACACGTAGGCCGTCGGTGGCTCGATCGGTAGCGGATCCACAAGTGTAAACGAACCATAAAGGATCGGTCGCAGCCCTGACATTTCGCCGAGCACGAGGCCGCTCACATTAATTTACATTACGTTTCTTGGCTCTGCCGTCGGTTCCTGATTCTCACTTTCTCTTGTATGAATCTATACGAATAGATCTATAGTCATCGTATAGTTCTGAGATAAACTTATAGCCAATGACGATCTTATGGAACTTCATTGCGATGGGGACCATCGACTTTATATATATATGTATATATGTATGTATATTTGAACCTATCTATGAAGTAATCTAATATAGTTCAGGTTTCGGGATTGGTACGCCTGTGAATCGCCGAATATAGTTTCACTTTTTCGGTTAGACTATTTTATGCCTCTGGTATAATAGATAACGCCTGAAATCGCAAGGTGCGTTCATTGGCCATAATCAAAAATGAAAATATTTGTTGAATTATGTAAGAAATTTTCGAAAGTCGACGTTGCGTTACGTGAGATGATTTCGCGATGGATCAAATGTTAGCGGGTAACATTTTACAATTTTCTGTCGATTATTTATTGAGAAGTTTTATTTATTATGCATCTATTCGACCGATAAATTTGGTTATTAATATTCATATACCTTATGGCGGTTCAAAATAAGCAAGAATCTTGTGATGGAGTTGAGATATCAAGAAGCGCATGTATTTGCTCATAATTTTATGATCGCTGGCATCCCTTTTTAATGTCGTGTATCGAATTTGCGGTTCGACAGGCGCACGCTCTATCTCATTATGAATCATTACAGTTAAAGTTGCTGATATTTCCTTTTGCTATATTCTTAAGTTGCCTTATCAATCTAAATTAAATTTTAATTGAGAAATATATACAGGGTGTCCCAAGATTCATGCACTTCCGGAGTATAGCTATGTTCGGGAGGCATCAAGGATCACGAAAATGAACTTGTTTTTGTCCGAAAGTTATTAGTTTTCAAATGGGAGCAGATCAAGGTTGACTAATCAGAACGAGACACCAACAGAAATAATAGGCACCTACAAACTCTTAGTTTTCTTCTCCCTGCTTTTGTTTCTCGGCGGCATCAACGAGGCTGTATATGATGTAGATAGATAGCTAAAGCGTTCCGTCGGTATCGACAATCTGCTAACAAATGCGCTTGGCGCTCGGACCGTGAAATAATTCATATTCGCATGATCTATCTATAGCATATGCAACCTCGGAAGAAAACTAAGAGATTGTAGGTGCCTATTATTTCTGTTGGTGTCTCGTTCTGATTAGTCAACTTTGACCTGCTTCCATTTGAAAACTAAGAACTTCGAAAAAAAACAGGGTTATTTTCGTGTTCTTGGATGCTTCCCGAACACTGCTGTGCTCCGTAGGTCTGATAATTTCGGAACGCCTTTTATATATCGTGTTGCGTAATATATCATTAATATATGAGGGAAAAGAGGGCAAAAGAAATGCAATTATTAGAATATTAAAAACAGTATCCGTCGTGTATCACGTATTGATGCACATACGTATATAGTATATTCATTTAATGATTTTGTAGAAGCAGAAATATCCTGCTGCGCATCTCAATTTGGGTACATAATTATTGTCCGCATTACAATTTGGGTAAGAAAAATCATTGCTTATACTATTGTATTTAGAGAACTCTCTTTCTGATACAGGTACAGGAGTCACGAAACTAACCAATCTAACGAAATCATATTTAAATAAAATCAGAAGCAAGCTCTCGTTGAAGTTCCAATTATTTCAAGCATTATAAGTTAACGTAGCAAGACATCTTTTAGAAATTCATCGAATACAAGATGAAAGATGTCTTGATTAACATCTTGCATACATATGCATATAATCAATTTTTTAGATTATTTCAATTGTTGTATAGCTTAGAGCCTTCTAACAATACAAAATAAATTTAACTTTGTTTTAGTTCCTACGACAAAGTCAACATGGCGAACATAGTAATACTACACTAGATTTACGGACGTTGATTATCAGCGTCAACAGAAATTGATAAAAAAATAATACTTATAATTTCTGTAACTTTCATTTTCGAATTATTGCATACCTCTGTCACGCACCTTTAAATTCCACACTAGCCGATGCGAGTTTGCAATTCACCCCAGTGTGGAATTTAAGGGTTTAACATGAAATTTGAAATCCATCAAAGTGACGGGTTCCGTAAATCTAGTGTTAACAAAATTTGCTGAACATTATCGTACAATGATTGAGTATCGTCGCACAGAATACTATTCCTAGTATATCAATGTCAAACTTTTATTACAATTTTGCACAAGCGTCCCAAATAAATTCTTGCACTTCCAGCAAATCTGTATTAGATTACCTAATTGCTGTTTGGCAAATGAAGTGCTGCAGCCAGCACTTGTTGCATTTGTATCCTGACGTCTAATTTTTTGTCATCTGGTATTTGCCTTAAAATTGGTAACAGTGATAACAAAAACATTTTGTCATAGTCCTCCTCGTCGACTATACGTTGACTACTGTGCGAGGATAACATGTCCTGAATTTCCGTATCGAACGACGTTAATGATGCCTCGCACAATTGTCTTGGATAACGCGTTCGCGTTTTGAAGGCAGTTCCAGTATGTAAATAATCCCTTGAGGTGCCAGCATGTGTCAGTGGTATGTCATATTCTTCTATCACGGGATTGTCCATTTCGCCATCACTTTCTTCAGATTTAAAGTGACTCACATATCCTGCAGTGTTTCTAAAAAAAAATGAAATTATCAAGTAAAAAAATTTTTTTTTAACTACGGTACATCAATAATATATTATTAATCAATACCGTTTCGTTTCCACCGTAGGCATTAGAAATAATAACTGATCAAAGTACATATATTTTTTCCGTTTCCGGCCAGCGGGTCCTGGTTTTTTTGAACGCTGAAGTTTAAGCTCCTTCATAAAATAGTCCCTGATGTTTCTCCACTTTCCACGTAGATTTTTCTCTGAAAAAAGAAACATCAAATACTACATGAAGCATCGAATATATATATCAAAACTTAATCAATGAAGCAACACTTTTTTGAGGTACACATCCTTAAAGGAAATTTGAATCTGTACCCCTTGTTGATTTTGTACCCCTTGAAATAATTTAAGAGGCCAAGGTCACGCACCCCACATTATAATTGATTAATCTGAATTATCACTAAAAGCTTCCTTTTTTGCCAAAGATAATCATAACGCACTAACTACAATTATTGCGTTCACAATCCATCCTACCATATCCGATGGTATAAGGGAGAGGAGTGTCGACAGTGCCGACGTGTACAAAGCAAAAATCGATGTGTTCGTGAGTTCCCGCGCAAGCAGAGGTCAGCACCGTAAACAAGAATCGCGAGACGATCGTCTGCAGTTCGATACGAAACGCTCCGGATTCCAGGGTGGCAAGCAAAACACCTCGAGGACGAAGATCAAGCCGTTAAAGCAATAAAAGATAGATCGTTTATGAAGGATGTGTATATGGATAAATAATTAATGCATATGCATTACCTTCAACATTTCTCTCTTCATCCGTAAGGTTCTCCCAATTAGGTACCATCACCTGACAAACTTCATCCCACGCGTTCATTTTGGCGTTGCGGTCGTTGTACTCGTCGCAATTGACGTTGTAAATAGCCGGCCGCTTCTCGATCTCAACAATGAATCTTTCGGTGTCGAACATCGCGTTAAACCGGGTCTTCCTCTCCTCGGTCCCGGCGTCATCGGCCTCCGCATAGGCATGAGAGTGAATATTGACAGCCGTAACGAGAGACGGGTTTCTGGCTGCTTTTATGCTGCTAGTTCGTTGATATCGGCGGCTGTTACTACTACGACGCGGAACGGGTTCCAAGCGCGGTTTGGCCGTTACTGCTGCGGAGAAACCGTTTCTGTCGTTCTCTCGCTTCCCGTCGAGTGAACGTTGCGCCATAGCTGCGGTTGCGGCTGCGGCTGCGGAATCCACGCGGCGCCATTGCCAATCCCCTTCTCGTTCCTACATGCCCGGAACGTCCGGCTATCGACTTCCAAGCTGTACACGATGATAGGAACACGTTCGATTCGTATTAATAATATTAACTTATGTGCTACTTGAATTTTATATGGAATGTATTATTCTACGTTGAAATTTTTATACTGTCCAAACACTAATAATAATGTCCTAATTAGAATTAACCCCTTGCCTTACCATTTAAGATCCGATGGCGCGTGCCATAAACCACAACAAATTCGGTCACACGTCGAGGCATTTCACGGTTTGACTGAGCGTTCGTGAAGTTGTGCAAATCGCACCCGTTTTTTGATATTTAAATATGTGTAAGATACAGCTAATTTCATTTTGTGAGATGTTTCATAAATAATTATGACCAATTGATCATTGAAAAAGAAAAATTTATTATCTTGAAGTGAATAATAGATCAATAACAGTTTTACTTCAATTTCTAAATATGCACATATTTTAAATTATTACGTCTTGATAAAATTTAAAAAAATTTAATAATCTATGATGTATCGTGTCTCTCACACAATATTGTAGGCTAAGGGGTTAACATAAAAATTAGAGAAGATTTATATTAAGTATATAGTAGTATAGACTAGTATATATTAGTAATTGAAATATAAGTAAATTAAAGATACTAAAGTTTACTCTTATCGTACAGCGAATTATAGTTGTTGGTTCTTGGACTTCGATGTAACTAATTACACCATGAATTATTACTTGATTTCTTAGTATAATCAATCACAGGCAATATCGAACAATGTCTTTTCTTGGAGAACCGTATATAATCCTCGCTAAAGCGTGTTTAATCATTCGATTTATTGAATAAACTACTCTTTATCAACGTACTCACCGGAAGAAGCATATTATATATTGCATGGTAGTGGATTCTAAAAGTTAAAAATAACTTTGAAATCATTTCCAGCAGTCGGTATTAATAAATTAACCGGACTCTTCTTTACCATCAGCAGATAATCATTATACTTCGAAGTTATTTTCTTTCTTATTTCAAGCAATAAGAGGCGCTATAAGTTTGCACGTCCTGACCCATCTAAATCATTAACATTTTTTCATATTGGAATTATTACTTAAGTAAATATGTTCTTTGCCGCAAGTAGATTCGAATAGGCGTGGCTTAATAATCTTCAGCTACAGTACTTGTATTATCAGCCCACAACTTCCTCAGCAAACTAGTGGTCCTCGAGAAATACGTGACTGGTCTGCACTTCGTGACTAGCAAAACGAATAAAAGGAACACAGTAACGCAGTATGGCGTATGACTATTTGAGAAGCGTAAGAGAGTCAGTGGAGTTTCAATACGCGTGTGCCGTGCCGGTGGCGTGAGCCCATCGTACGATCCTGTCCTTTTATTGATCCCAGGGACGGCAGCCATGACAGTTCAGTACCAATTATTTGAGACGAAAGAAGGCGTCGCCCTTATTCGTGCCTCGTCTTTCTACACCGGAAAATAAACCCGCATTCCCTGAACACTAACGAAGGGTCATTTAATTTGACGGGCTCTATCAGTACGTAGCTGTTCTCCCAGAGGAAGCAAAGATAGAAGACAAGGAACTGAAGGAAAAATAAATTAATCCTTATTAGTTGGAACAAGAACGATTGTATATACATTGCATTTGATTATAACATAATTTATATTGTACATCCTAATAGCATCTTTCTATGTTCAATCACCTTCATATTGTAATCATTATCCAGCAGACGATTTCCTTTCTATTGACAAGGTCAATGACACATTAATCCATGCCTGTTACCTTACGGAAACGATTATATTATGTATATCCTACTTACTCGTTCTTACTGTTACAGTGTCGTATTTGGATATTTGATGCCATTAAAAACTCTCGCTTCCCATATTACAGTTCTTTAAAAGCTTGTCAAAAATGCTGATTCTAAGCAGATAGCTAAGCAGATCTCATTCTGGAGTTTAATCCAGTTGTCATTAAAATGCGACATCAGTGTAGCCCATGTGGGGTCATAATAAGGTGACTCTTTAAAAATATTTCAGTTACCAACTAAATGCAACTTTAATACTGAGTAATAATTATAGAAAATTACTATAAATACGTAGACTATTGAGTCAATTAACAGTACAATTCCTTACAATTATACGTTTCCATTCCATTATGTACAATGCTAAAAATATGCGCGATTCGTAGAGGATTTAGTGTGGTTGCATCCAATAGGTGGATACGTACGCGCGCGTTATTCCAGACCAATAGGAAGACGCCTGGTGGTATGGTTCGATGTACTTTGTGTACAGTGGAACGAGGAAAGGAAGACAATAGTTTGAGTTTATCCCCATTTGCTTATACTCACATACAAGCAACGTCGTGAACGTGCTAGAGAGTAGCCAAGTAGTGAGGACAACTGCCTGAAGTTGGCCAGTTGTGTTAGACTGAGAAAAAGAGATGAAGCGATCCCAGTTCAAATATAAAGAGAGCGAGGGATTGGCTGACTGAAAGCGTGCAACGAAATATCCCCAGCTGAATCTATTCCCCAGTACGAAGCGACGCTACGCGGTATTACGGCGCTTACATTGAATTATTCGCTCAGTCGCCGGCCGGCACGAGACAAGCAAGCAACTTCGCTCTTCCACTATTCCTCGTGAATCTTTCGTCGTCCAGTCGAATCTTCAACAATGGCTAGTGAATTTCTTGGAAAGAAATACAAGCTCGCCTCGAGTGAGAATTTCGAGGAACTCATGAAAGCTCTTGGTACGTATTGAGTTTTCTATAAATATATTAAAAATCAATGGAATACGCTGCTACTTGTACTTTTGTATGTATTACTAGTATTGATCAAGGGCTCAGATTAATAAGGAAATCGTATTATATTCTGTACTAAACTACGAACTTGTAGTCTGTAGATTTTGAATTCTGTTTATTTGACATGGCTGTTTCTTATTTTTCTCATTGACATTTATATTCCTTGAGAGCAAACAAATTACGTTCTATTCAATCTACTTGGATGGTGTCAATATTTACTGTACAATGACTTTCACTTAGTATAATAGGGTGATAAGATAAAGCTTCTGTTTTGCAAGCTTTGTGCTATAATCACACTTTTAATTTCTCTTAAATTTACGGGTACCAATAGACTGTAAAGCGCTTCGATAATTTCTGCTTATCACGACATCTGATTCATCGATAAATCTAAAATCTGATAGATTTACCCAATAAATAAAGATTAATCACTTGTAATTATTTATAATCTCTTCTAACGGAAATTTGTATATTATCTTTGATCGAATCAACTATACTACTTTTGGTACAGTATATAAACCGTTGAGAATTATATTTTGAATTGATGCTGAATAAAGTATGATCTATTGTTATTTTACATTGACACTACCGAGTGGAATGTCCGAAGTACAGATTTTATTTTTGAAAATCGCCTCTAGGCCAAATACCCTATTTTTACACGCATCCAAAATTAACATGACGCATATTTATATAGAGTTGCAAGTGGTATATATGGTGCAAATCCAAAGTTCATGGCTCGTTATATAATTGAATGGTTAATGAAAAATTGAGTATATAATTTGTCTGTCGTTATTCTTTGAACTTTATCTTCTTTGTCCCGCGGGATACCCGTTGCAGGATAAGCGTTGTTAATGAATTTACCACGAGCCTGAAGGAGGCTGTATTGAAATTGCGAATAATTGAATCAATTCTAATCCATTCACTGTGCTAGCCCATACCAATGCATCGAAGATGGCGGACCGCCATGCCGCAGACAGTCCAATTGAGGCCCAATTTAGTCCCGGAATTCATTCTTCAATCGAGACTAATAAATAATAATCACAGACTGAATCGACTCTCTGATGCATACACCACTCTGGGTCTAATATCCTTCTCAAAACTATCACGAGTAGAAAATTGATATTTCCTTCAAGTATAATTGTCATTTCTATCTCATTATGTCTTTCTCTTATACATATTTCTTAACTTGAACAGTTTATAGAAATTCGATACTCTGTAGGTACCTGTGCTTTAACATTCTTATCAAAGATTTTGGATAATACCTTGGTCTCTTAGGCTGGGATAAATTATTTAAAGAATGATTGATCACCAAAATAATTGAATACCCTATGAAGCAATGTCTGCAAATATCTTTGATCCGTTGATGCCGACCTTTCATTTGACGAACTCTAAGTTCTTTTTAACCCAGCTATTAATTTATTCGTTATCAATTCTTTTCAAAGCCACTCATATTTATATTATGATGTATCGAGGATGATTCATTAAAATCCCTGGAAAAAACACGTACCCCTGTTCCCTGTGAAAATTGTTCACAAATTTTTATTCCACGAAGATTTAGCATATTGAAAGATAATACCTAACCTGATTTCACTGACTTGATATTGAGCAATAGGCTGCAAAAAATATTTGTCATTCAATTCTTCTTAACGTAAAGACAATACTAATCGATCGTTATCAATAATATCCGAGAACTAAATTTGGCAAAGGACAAGACAGTGACTCGATATTTTTTGCAAAATAAAAAAAAATTATGAATTTCTCCAAATTGTCGTTTCATATGGGTAAGACGATTTTTCATTTATTGCTATTAATAAAATTATATATCCAACTGGTCCATTCTAGCCGCAAAATTTTTAAAAATATTTTTAACCCTATCCACAGACTATATGTCCTTGGTCAACCAGTAACCGGTTATGAAATGTGAACTCTAGACTTCACGGTCAGGTTACACAGGTCTTCACACACATGGGTCCTTGTAAGCGCCTCCACATTGCACATTGAGAGGGATAAGAGACTCTTTCTGTACCAAGAATGCATAGCTTATCGGCCAAGCAAATTCCTTGCGACTGTATATCATCCCCTACATTAATACCCTAAAGGTCTTCTCACAATTGACAGATATTAATTTAAAATCTGTTCTCGGATTCGAGTGAAACTGAATAATTGACACGTTATTGTCATTCACTCTGATGACACTGATTATCAAAACGTGTGAAACAATTGACGTGCTAAATAGAATGCGCATAAATTCGAATATTTTCATTCAAACATAATGCATTTATTTTTTTCCCAGGTAAACTATGCATAACGTAGAAAGAATCAAGTTTACTGATAACCGATAAGAGTACACGCAATGTGATGTGTATGGGTATAATTATACGAATATATACTGTTTTCTTCTATCGCGGAACGGGTCAAACTCCAAAGTTTTTGCTTCGAAGTAATAGCAGTGATGGTGGCTGACGAGTAAAGTTTCTTGCCCCCCCCCTCCCCCCCGCCCCGGATGATATGGATAAAAATATTCTTTCATACCGATTAGAAAGAGTATAAATTAATGACGACGAGAATGTAACAGTCAGTCTCTTCTTTGACAACTGTGATTGCGGTTCTTGGCGAATACTGATTTTTCATTGTTCCTAATAGTATTAATAAAAAATATATATATATATATTAAAAATATGGCATTTATCGGAAAGAAATACAAGCTGGATAGTACCGAGAAATTTGACGAGTACATGAAGGCTCTTGGTGAGTTAAGAATTTCCTAGGCTTCTCTAAAGTATGAAATATCGTTTTTGGAATTTTTACAAATTTTATTCTACCTTGAAAGAAAGTAAAAAATAGTATTACTCCACTATTTATTGAGTAAACTTTTTCTTGGGTATGCATTTACAATGCACGCAGACGTATATTGACTGTGCATATTTTGTCATAAATTTTGTTGGTTTTACAGGTGTCGGCATGGTCACAAGAAAAATGGGTGCCAGTGTTAATCCCGTTATTGAATTAACCGAGAGCGACGGTGTCTATACACTCAAGACGAGCAGTACCTTCAAGAACTCTGAGATCAAATTCAAACTTGGCGAGGAGTTCGATGAGGAGACTCCGGATGGTCGTAAAGTGAAGAGCGTTATCACTTTGGATGGTAACAAAATGACGCAGATTCAGAAAGGCGACAAGGAAACTATTATCGAGCGAGAGTTTACTCCCACGGAAGTAAAGGCTGTGAGTAAAAATGAGAATTTTGTAATGTACGTAACAATGCTTTGAGATGTATTTGAAAATCGTGAGTTCTTGACGTTCCCTCCTGGAATACTTGATTGGTGACCTTTGCGTGCCATGGTCAATTACACGTTACCATAATTTCCGTAATTGAACAAAGGACACCGCTACTTGGCACACATGATATTTCATGCCGGTTAATGTATCCGTATGTGTGACTCACAAAATATTTAATTTTCAGATCATGAAGGTGGACGATATTGTGTGCACGAGAGTCTACAAAGTTCAAGCATAAGATGAGACTGATTCAAACTTCCAAGGACGTCGGTACAGGAACTGGAGTATTTATCCCAAGGGTGGATTTGAGTTCGTTAATTATTTTCGCGACTTTTTTTTCCTGATGGTTTCGCTAGAAATGTATAATTTTGGGACTGTATTAAGGGGCGTTGCTTTAGGAAGAAAAGACATATATGAATTGCATAATTACTATGCAACGCTGTACGTGTTTAAATTTGTATATGTTGGATCTGTAGTGCTTCCTAACTACCATCATTTTTGTATCGAGTCTCAATGAAGGAATTTCCTCTAAAAAAAGGAATAATCAAGTAACTGTCAGCGCGGCAGACTTTTGATAAATAAAGTTTATTATTTAAATGGACATCGCCATATACATAATTTTACATTATTGTGTACTTTTCCTGTGACCCTGATATGTGTGACCATTGGTACGTATTATCATTTTTGCATTGATAATGTGAAATTGATAGCGGATGATAACCAAATTGCTTATCTCGGAGGTTGAAAATATCAACTTTCTTCCTGAAAGTCCTCATAACGTTTTGATATCGATTCTTTACGACATATAAGAATAAACAATACCCGATTATAGAGCGCATGTAATATTATACAAACTGACCAAAGATTAAGTATTTAATTAACTTATCAATTTGAAAGATTAGGCTTCTCGCTTGTAAACGAAGCTAGAGAACCTATTGCACTCCTATCTTTTATACTCCCTAATAGAGTGTGTCAATAACTTTATTCTCCTTCATCGTGGCTCCATCTATGAGCACGAATTTAAGTACTATGTGATCACTCTCTTTTCGAAAGTTTTATCTAACCCATATTAAGTATGTTGCTCCTTAGAATTTTATTTTCAAAAGAAACAATAATTACAATATGTATCAAAAGTTAAAAAAGTTTGGTCTTTTCCTACTGTCGGCATCTCGCAGCAGTTACCATAACTAATAGGTAGAGTATTATATAACTGCCAACAGATGTCACTGTTTCAATGTATAATGCGCATGCTCTCAGTGCATCAGACTATCGCCGAGAATGCGGAGCGCAGCGCTAAGCGCGCAGGCTGCCATGACAGTCTGTCATTGCCATACGAGAGTAGCACGCCGTTAGTATTTTTCGATGTGGCGTGCGTGCGTAGCGCGATCGCCCATTTAACCGGTAGCCAGTGAAGTTTCATATTCTGTCGTTAGAAACGACATAGTGCAACGTGACCGAATTATCAAGTAGGTCCATGTAATAATCAGTTCCTTGTGAAACACGCGGCAATCTCGTGTGAATGGCGGTGCAGTGGCAGTGTTGTGACGTACCGTGCCGTGCTAGCTGTCAGTTTCGTAGTGAAAACCCGGCGCGAAGGTGTTGGCAGTGTTAGAAGCTCCTTGAACCGTAACATAAGATTCGACGGAAAAATAAATATTATGAAATTCCAATAGATGTCGTAGATCAAGAGGACCTTAATTCAAAAAAGAAACGTGCTAAACAAGTTTCTCTAGTGTTAGAAAAACCGTTCTAGAAATTACACAAGCCTGTTACAACAAAATTCAATGAACAACGCTTGGGATTCTCATGAATACACGGCCTAGACATTCTCTAGGTGAAGGTGTACCAACGACTCCCCAGGGAGACAAGACACACCTTCTTCTTAAATGTTACTGGAAGATCAGGACGCATTACTGTCGCAGGACCTTCTCCGCCCTTCATTCTCCATGTTTAGTTTCTCCTAGACGATATAACAAGTCCGGCGCATCGATTTGCGGGAAAACTCGAAGGAAAGTAGGCAGGCAGGTACCTACCTACCTACCCTGCTCATCCGTAAGACCCTTAACGTATACACCAGCACCGGTGCCTATCCCGTCAAGAATTCTCCCGTGGCTCGAGGCTAAAACTCGACGCTATGTGTCGAGAATCGTATTCTGGTGAACCAACAGTCTGGATACTCCATTAAACACTCTTGTGTTTAGATATACATTATACGATACAAAGACACTGCGGTACCAACTGCTACTGGTGGCATTAGGTACCTAGACAGTAACAGAACAAACGTGATACTTGGAGGAAGACTGACTGGTTTCCTGGCAAGATGTTTAATTTCATAAAGAAAGTTGCCGAAAAGGACGACAAGGAGAAGCGGAAGCGAGAGAAGAAGGAACGGAAGGATGTCAAGAAACGAGATCGTGGTAGCATGTCTGCCGAGGAGTTACTGCGTCTCGACGAGGTTCGTTTACCTTTTAACGCACCTTCTTCATCCCTACAAGGTTCTTCATCCTACACCCACACTCGGCGTAGCGCACCTAGCCGGTTGAATGCGTGCCTGATCGTCCTGCTACCTTGCCTTCCTTCTTGTTCTATCAGCCTATTCGTATGTATGTCCACCCACTGTAAACACGCCCAACCAATCAAACTCTGGAACTGGCATTTACCGATCTTAAAACCTTGACGCTGCGCCTGGTTTTTCTCGCATTGATCCGCCCGAGTGTGCCTAGTGCCAGTTCATTCGAGCGTAGAAAATACCAAGAGGGAAACGGAATAGTTTTTGCTCATGTCCTTCACTTCATGCATATAGAGATGACAGTGCCGGAATTTCTCTCATATACATACATAGAGAGTATAGGATATCGTTCAGCCTTTGTTCTGGTATGTCGTAACTTTTGTTTGACACTGATAAATATCCGTATTGGTATTTACATAGTTTGCCCTTGAACTTTGATCATATTTATCGTATGATGATTATCGGTATATTCTTAGTAAAAGTTTTGATGCAGTGTTGGTCAGTATATTAATAATTTTGACAGTTTATCACTATAAAGCTTGTACGCTTCTCTTTCATTGAACTTGCCAGAGATGTTATCTCATCATCGTATGGAAACGTGTCAAAGACTCTCGTGTCTTGTACGTAGAAGATTGTAAACAGTAAATAAAGCACTTGTTAATGTTTTCTATGCAATATCGACTTTGCTCGGCTCCAGCTAACAGCACTTCTTTAGAAAAGTTTCCTAGCGATCATTAGAACGCCGTCCTGGAACGCCCTCTCCTGAGGAACAAGAGTCTAAAGTACCTTCACCTATTTCTAATCACGTTCAAGCATCCTTAGACTTCTTTATCTTGTAAATAATATATTTTCTCTTTTTCTTTGTCCAAATCAACAGGTAAGAAGATCATTGAAGATCCGGGGTCGTCGCAAGGAAAAGGAGAAGCTTCCAAGTGGTATCACTGCGGATTACAGTGCATCCTTTTTCGCCCAGTTAGACAGGGATCTCTTGGATAACGTTCACAATTCTGCTAGTACGAGCTGGACTCGTACTCCTGATGGATTGACACAGAGCGACTCATCAGAAGCCTCCCTGACGTCTTTAACAAACGCATCAGGAAAGACGTTACCACCGTTGCCACCAAAACCGCCAAAACGTGGAATTCTCAAAGGTCCACGACTCAGCATCACCAGCATTACTGTGGAACCTGGAGTAGTGCAAAATGGTAATGAGAATCATCAAGATGCAAACGTCCTCGTGAGGAACACTTTGCAGAATGAGGTGATAGCTTATCAGAATGTTCCGAATCTCTCATCTTTGTCCGTTGGTAAAGATGAGCCTTGTAGCGAAGAGGAATCATACAGGAGGAGTCCACAGCATCTACATCATCAGGATAATAAGCTCCTCCAAGTGGTAACGAGTGCTAGTCCATCTGCCGATTCCTTGACGGATACAACGAATTCGAGCTTTGCTACACCACCCTTTAGCCTTTCGCCTGTTGGCGAGTCTCAGGGTTTCTCCCGGTGGAGATCCTCTGCTTCCTTCGAGGATCAGGGCGTGGAATTGGTACTGCCTGAGATAGTTCCTCTCAAGTTACCAGACCCACGGGAGTTAACTATACAAAGACAACAACCACCTAGAAATGACTTTGGATTCTCCCTTCGACGTGCTGTGATCGTGGAACGTGGTGCAAACGGTGTCACGCAAATGAGGCCCGTCATCTTCGCGGAACCCGGTGCCATGGTGCAAAATAACAATGATACCGGTCTCTTACCTGGTGATAGGCTCATCGAGGTCAACGGGATCAATGTGGACGACAAATCGCGTGAAGAAATCATTGATCTCATCAAAGGTTCTGCAAATTCTGTTACTGTCAAGGTACGTACAAGCATTATGATGTGACGCTTTTGTAAATTAATTTTTTTTATTATCTACAAGGTCCCCAATATGATGTATCGTTAAGGGACATAATCGTCATCTTCTCTAATCTGTCTTATCATGGAATTATCGACTGTTGTCAAATATTAGCCGAGACCTAGACAAGGCTAATCGCATTGTCATCACGGAAACCCACTTTTTCCTATCTTTTATAACACGCATCGCGTTATCACCAAAGGAAAGCAACTAACCATAGTGGCACAGTGGTTAACCATGTTCCGATAGGAGACATCCGTACAACATTATCCTTATGGGAGAACCAAGCAGGAAATGTCTCAGAGGAAACTGGCAGTAACCATGGATTCTTACAAGAACAGCATATCCCGTATACGTAATAAAAAAGAAGTAAATTGATCATGGGCTTCTCAGCTTCTTTATTCGGCTCTACCGCAACCGCATTACTCTTGGCACGGGGCACTTTGAAATATTTCAGGTAGACGGTCCTGCACGTGCTGCAATCATATACGGAACATTTCTGATGGCCATACCTGTACTGCGTTGCATCCCTTTCTTTCTGAAGATTCATCCTGAACTAACCAAAGCCACAGAGTGTGTAGACCTTTGCGTATCCAAGAGGATAGGTTCGAATAGAAAGCAGCGGCCATTGACGTACCGTGTAAATTAGCTTCCTGACTAGACTGGCTTGTAGCCAGCTGTTTTAATAAACTCCTGTATAACGTAGCATAGATGACACGTAGATAACTATCTTTAGGAGCATATAAGAATAACGTTATCAAGGTCTTAACACCACTGCTACCAATTACAAACTGAAACAGTCGCCTATATATATACCTATATATCACTTCCACAACTGGCAATCTGTCAATTTCAAATATGACACAGATGGTGCAAACGATCTGACAACCTGTGTATATCAGTTTCCTCGTATATTCCTGATTATTATGTAAACTTAAAAACCCGTCTGAACGTATGTAACGTATATACAGTTTGCGTGACGCGAGTACAGGTCCGGTATCATGTAAATAAGTAAAAGGATACTAATTAAGTTTTAGATAATTTTATGGCAAAACTTGCAACTCGTAAGTTCTTAACGTTAACCTGAATTCTCTGTTGCAAATTGGTACCAACCGGATGGCCATAAAATAGAATTTCAACGTACACCGTTTTTACGTGCCCCCGAATGAGAATAGTGAACGCGAAATAACGATGCTTCCTGATTACCTCTTTGAAGATCGTAGAAAGAACAGAACAGATGGACAAAAATCTGTATCACCTAAAGTAGACCGAGTAAAACGCAACGACTCAAGCGTTAAGCGAATTCTTGGATAGGCGCCAGAATAAACGATTTTTGAGGAGTCGGCCGAGTTCGTTGAGCCTTAAGTTTCACGAAGGGGTTTATTGTATACCTATATTTTCTGCTACCCTATTCATAGAGATGCTGATACTTTTATTTTTTCTTCTCTTTTTTTTCTCTTACCATTATTCTAGTATCGCACGAGCGTAAGGAACAATGGAGGCAAGAAGCAATTGGACCAAGTATCGTTCCTCCCGTTCCGTGTTCCTAGCAGCAGGGAACAATGAAGGGTTTCGCAGTGCTCAGGGAACTAGGAAACATTGACTCACTCTACATTGCTTTATTGTCAGGCTCTTTTTTTTCTCTATCTTTCATGCCTATTTTGCTTCGATTAATATCTTCCTGGCGCAGTGGCACGATTGTGTACAGTACCTTTATCTAGTTTCTTTCGCCTACATTACAGGTATTTACTGTACACACATTTTTACCGCACTTTATTTACTCTTGTTTATACCTAGCATTGAATTTCTAGTAAATCCATTGTCTTCAGTGTATTCGGCTTATCATTTTCTTGAATGAGATAAGCGCATCACGGTTCTACTCGTAGAATATTCATGCGATACGCTTTTTATTGGCTTTATGACTTTTTCTCAAGGATAGCGACAATAGCTGTTATCAGCGTATCAAGCTTAGTTTAGTTAGTCATAGCTTATACGACGTTTGATAAGCATACGCGATGTGGGATTTAGTTAATATGGATTTTTTTCAATTTCTTTTCAATGTGCTTGGAAAAGTCTATCAAGTTTCTTTTTTCTTTCATCTTTGACAAATCAACCTGTACTGGTTTTCTCTTTGAGTCGATTTACAACTTTTACACTCTTTCTCGTCGACCGATGCACTTACGCACGCATGTGCGCACGCGTGCATACGTAACGTCAAAGCCAGGAAAAATTTAGCATACAATGGAAGGTTACGTATAGCTATCCTTTTTACCGCCTCTGACATTCTCAAATTGTTTAGCCTAGATCGCGTGCAAATGCCTGACAGTCGCAATTCACGATCTAACCGCGATTTGCGAACCGCTACAATTCGTGCATATTAATCGGGTCAGGATCGTCTTGATTTCCGTCACGAGTCTTTAGATTATTTTCAAAGTAAAATTTTACCCGTTATCCCGAATGTCCACATTCTTCGTACCAAGCCTATACTTAAGACTTTCTTATGTAAATCATCGCAGGGTCTTCTAACGTGGCGCCACTTTCTTTGTTAATTGTTAATACGCCTTACTCGGCGTTCCCGGCAAAAAAAGTCTCTATCCCGTGAACACGTGCGTTTCGAGTCACAGAATCTTCTTAGGCGATGACGCGTTGCATTACGCGATTCACATGAGATCACACGAGATCGACTGGGATGGTAATCGCCGAGCATCACCGCTAGACTAGAAACTGCAGGCTGAACTTGATGCGTGAGAAAGTGTAGCAATAACAGCGTTTGATTCCATTTTTTGGAATCTCCACGGTTTTCCAGCATCAGTTCCAACGGTACTGGGTATATGCATAAAGCTAGTATCTGTATATACAATATACATAGACGCTATGTACACGTTATGACGTTCGCCTTTGAAGCATAGTTTATTTTTTGACCCTTTACGTCACTATGCCCATATCATTACCGCGTTACATTGGATTTCTACGAAGGAAGATGCTGTGCCATGATTAGAAGGTGAAAGTCTAGTTATTGAGAATTAATACGGGCTGAATAAAGAAAACTGAAAAAACACCCATGGGTGAGGTGCAAAATGGTGTTTCACAAATGAGAGCATTTTAGTTCACTGCCGTGGACCAATAATAGCTCGCCTGACTCATACCCTATATAAAACTATATCTACTTGAGACTGACACATATAAATAGTGTCTTACGAAGAAGTGGTCCCAGCACTCTCTCACGATTCTCTCTCACGATTCTCTCTCTCGTTCTCCTCTCTCTGTGAACGCGTTACTCAGAAACTCACTTAAAAGTCGCTTAACGCTATCACAATGGCGCACAAAATAAATATCGCCACGACAACCACTACGGATATTTTCACCCCCTGCGATGCTCTACATGAAAATTCACTATTTAAGTTTTCTAAAGCACAGCGTCAGGATGCACGATCGAATAAATAAAACTAAACGGTGGTCTCCTTTGATCAAGCTGATGTGTTTTTACACTTAGACGAGTATCACTTCACGCGTTAGAAGCAGCCAGGAGTTCCTGTCAATGAAACACGTGGCCGTAGCCCGAGGAGTACGTTCCATTGGCTCGTCTTTTATGTACCGTTTGTTGGCACACGGTGGGGGCAAGGACTCTCTTTAAACGGGTCACCTTGTATACACGGATTCCTTGGATACGTAATCACCCTGTATATATATACGTGACATTCCGCACCTACGAGCGTTCCCCACGACGCTTCCGACTCCTTTATCTCTCGGTTGCATTTTTCCGGCTGCGGTTGCGCAACCTGTTTTCTGATATGCTCGAGGAAAAACGGGGTCACCCGGTATATCGTGCTCAAATAAACAATACTGACATACTAGCATTACGCAAAGTGTCGATGGTTCATTTATCTGTTAATATAATTTAAGTAGTGCGCACCTTTTATTATAGCCATATTATTATGATGCATTCAAATGCATAATGCTCCTCTATCCACGTACTGCAACTGTATCCGTATCTCCTGATAAGGGGATACACCGGGCACTATCTCTTACGTCCTTACAGGAAGCAGGATGCTGGTACGTTCAATGGACGACGTGGCTGTTTTCAAGAAAGTCGCCATGCTTGGACCTGAGACGTGAGGTGAATTATCTGCCGATAGGTGTCACTGCTTATGTTCTTCTGTCTTTTACCTTCTATCCTTTTATATTCGGCTAGAGGTACAGGAGCGATTTTCTTTTTTCTTTATTTCGACTATCTGTTGCACGTTGTGCGAGCTACAAAGGAAAACTGGCACGTAGTTCACGTCTTGTTTAGCTTCCGTAGGATGGCGCGCCTGTCGATCGTGCTCGAGTCCTTTAGTACTTGAAAATCACAGGTCTAATTTTCATGGTGACTGCCAAATGGGACTATGGAATACTTGGCGAAGCTTCATACGAAATATTTGTGCGTCGGACAGGGCATACGGTTGACAAATAACCTTTATAGAAGACTGTCAGAAACATTCTGGGAAAAGTGAATCGAATGCGCGTTACTCGTGCGCGCGCGTGAGAAGAGGCGAGGCGAGACCTCTCTGACCACTCAGACTCACCAACTACTATTCGGCTTCCAGTGTGCGCTACTCGGCATATAATCTTCTTCAACTACCCGTGGCTGTCAACTTCATTTAGGAGGGTACGCCAATTGCTTGGTAGCTATTGTCGTTATACTCGGATAACATTGACTTGCGTGTTGACGAGAATTACGTGATAATTTTTTTTTACTCTTCTACCTATGGACTCTACTTTTTCAGTTGGATTTTTTTCGTAAGAGAGTAATGCTCGTTGGTCATGTAACTCCTCTTTTTATAAACGACGAACATCTATTTGTATGAGATTACGAGTGATACGTCTATCCTCGATTTAAATAAACGTTCTTCCGTATCTTTAAATCGTGTTCATCCGAATTTTCTTACTCCCGTATCTTTTTTAGACACTTCTTGCCGACTTCACAAATAAACCGGATACTCGTTAGTAGTCGTAAATTAATGTTTGGGAACGAATCTCTTCGTCATGGAAATGCGTCAGAGGAACTGTATTGATCGCGATTATTATGCTATTTATTAATAAACAATTATTCCTAACGTATTTTCGCTTGCAGAGAGTTTAATTACAAAATTTTCGTTGGTATACACAATTAGTGAATTGTATCATCGATTTATTAATTAATTCAAAGAATATATAAAATGTCTAGATATACAGTATGATAATGCACTACTGAACTCTGATGTGATGTTTTAATGAAAATACTTTTTATAAACGACAAAACGAATACATAGAATGTCTTCATAATATACGTTTGTGCAGTATTATCAGCATCTATCTGCCAGTAGGTTCTGTATGCACGAACAGTCTGGTTCAAGCTCCGGTATTGTTGCTCCCACCGAACAATGAGAGCATTCCGCCATAGTTAATTGTTCTTCTTACGAAGCCCTACCCGTAGACCCTCTTCGACGGTTGACAATGCTAGGGTCCTGGTTTACAATACCTCCACGCGAAGTCTTGTCCGATCGTAAAATCAAGCATTCTCAATTTTCTTCTCACTTCATTCATAGCGTTATTATTTTACATTACAATATCTCATTAGAAAAAAATTAAAATGTACCTTAGTATCCCTTTTTCATGGATCTAACTTTCAATATTTTTTAGCCATCGTACACTGCAAGTCTCAAGGCGAGCGGATATGATGACACGCGTGTCTAGGCTTTCATGCGAAGCGCTGAACTTGCTTCCATTTCGCGAATCAGCGTTACTCAGGTGACAAGAGCGATAGAACGCGCACGTCGCCATTTCGAGACCTTGACTAAAATAAAAATTTTATTTGATAATTTTCTCACATTTCTACGTATTAGGGTATCACTGTTATTGATTCTCTGCAATACGCTCACGGTTGTGATTATCGTTGCAGGTGCAACCGGTCGCTGAGTTGTCTGAACTGTCAAGACGCGGTGGGAGCGACGGGCGACATGTGGAATTGGCGGCAGCGAATATACGCGGTGGCACGTTACGTCGTTCTGGCAGTCTGCGTTTTCATCATAATACGGTGAGTCAACGATCTATATTAATCGATAAGAATCGCCGGAAGTGCGCTGCCACTCGTGCTGAGGAAGCACGTGCCGAGACCCCCATTTCCGGGCTAAATGGGAGTCATGCAAAGAGCCATGGAAACGTGGGTTCGAGAATTAATCAGACGCTTTATACAAGACGGAATCGCTCGACACCTTTCAGTCTGTCTCGTATATACAGATGTACCTTAGCACATTATTAAATCTGTAACATTATCGAATATCCATTAGAGCCAATCAACGAAAACTTTCTCTCTACTAAATAATTCCCACGTTACTCCTAATTGACGTAATTAATAGAATAAACGCTCGGTACTACCATTACGTGCATCAAGAGACACGTAAACGTTGCAATTCGGCCTGGATAATTCATACCAAGTGTATTTAAAATAGAACTCGTTAGAGCGGCCAAGATAACGGTCCCTAATTACGTCTACGTACCCTCGATAATTAATTAGCCAGACCAAGATTAATTTAACGACAATAACCCTTTGGCTGTCTCCTCAATGTCAGTGACCAGCATGCGTGCGAGTGTCTTCGATCGTTTGCGTGCGCGCTTATGCATATGCCTGGCTGCAGTGGTTTCGATAGTGGCGCCAACTAGGTTTCGCGTTTTGCGTTTTATTTACTAAACTGCTGTCCGTTTCACTCGTGGGAGCGTGAGTCTCGTGCCGATGCGGTAGCCGAGAGGGAATCAGCTGTCTGCCGTGAGAGAATGGCTCCTGCGTTATACAAGACGCAGAAAGAGAGGGAGAGATAGAGCGGATATAGGTACACGTACACCCAAGCACAGAGAGAACATCCAGAGTGAGAAGAAAAGTGGCAGAGAGTATAGGAGTCGCCATAGAGAATCGAGCAGGTATAGTAAGTAGCCGTGGAGCGGGGGAAGGTTGGTAAGGCTGTTGCTTTCCACCCACATTCCCCGGAGCGGCTCAGCATAGTAATCGCATAACGGTACCACCTTCGTATCGTAATGCCTCATCTCCACTAGTCGGAGAACTCTAACCTCGTAATGGCTACGTGGAACTATCCCAGTGAAAAAGAGTTTTCGCCTTTTGATCCTATCGTAGTTCCAGGAGTGAACAGATTTCAGTGCGCCAGTACTTCGGCATCATATCGGACGATTAGATTATGAACGCGTTGAGAAACATTTAGTTTTTGTAGTATTAACTTGGGATAAGAATTTTGATAATAGTGTATCGATATCGATATCGTATGTCACCGATGACTTCAATGATAGTTCTTAATCGTGGGCAGGACCTGATTAAAAATGAATCAGACACGTTACGCAATAGGCTACTTGTTGCAAGTGAAACTTGCTTGTTTGGCCGGGATTTTATTTTATTTTTTTATTCCGTGCATTTTTTTCTCTTATTACTCGCATCGTGCTCGTTAGTCCCGAGAACGCTCAGACACAGCAAAGCGCCTCGTGACAATCACGAGACGTGTCGGAGGGCCGAATTTTGCTTGTTGGTTGCAAGGGTCGAGCCCTCTGCGCTCACGGCGTTAATAATTAATTCAAAGGGTTCCCTTGACGCCCCTTTGACATCACTGCCGTCGTTCATACATGAATGCATGTATAGTTGCACTGCAGTCGAACCGGGGGTTAAAGTGTCATTGGTCTAGGGGACTCTTTTGTATTGAGACTCGTGCGAAGGTGGCACCTCGAACACACGTTTTATTCGTGGACGGAGTGTAGGTACTGTCGCGAGTCCTTGCAGAAAATTTGGTGTCAACTTCATACGTGCGTATGCACATGAGCTTGCGTGCCTATCAAGCTTATATGACTTGGATGGAAAATTTTTGTATTGAATAAGGAAAATTCCGGTCTTATCGGTTCAGGGCTAGAGGAATAATTGCTCGACATATCACTCGGTACCGTGGTATTAATAATTGTCTTTATTTAATAATCAACTGACGATGTGCTTCGATCGTAGCGCCGCTACGTTTTGTCGGATTGTACGTCACGTGACTCGATGATCTTGTAAACAACAAAGGATCCATTGTGGAGGTACTCGAGCTAAGCCGTCTCTTGGGTATCCTTTCCGTCCACTTGATATATCTGTTTATTTTTTTTTTTTTTTTTTTTCGTTTTGCTTGTCTGTCTTTCTTTCTCTCTCTCTTTCTCTATTGTTTGCTTTTTCACATCACGAGCGAGAAATCACGGCGCTGTCTGTTTTGCACGCCTCCTGGATATCGGCCAGTCAGTGGATTGATTAGACCTTAATTGGCGCCATAGAGAGTACCGAGAAAGAGGGTCACGTCAGTTATGTTATAAATAAGCACAACTTGTGTATTTATACAGTAAATAAGCTCACGTGGATCGGTGAAGAAAAATCGCTCGTAGACCGTTCGTTGATCGAAGACGCTGATCGTTCGTGCGGTATCAGCCATGAAAATTTAATTAATTTAAACGGCTGGGCGATTAGCACCATTCCTAATGAGATTATCGTGCAAAAGTACGTATACTGTAACCTTTCGTATTTTATATTATGCGAGCTTCTTTATGCGCGCGAACTTCAAACCGAAACTGTGACAAACGCTTCACTGGGCATACCGAACGACTTAACGGTACGGCGAGTCGATCGCTTGGCGGTGCGACGATCGCTGTCTGTCTGGTGATTATTCACGCCGACAAACGAAAGGCGTGCCTGGTTCGTGATCTACGCGAAAAACCTTCATGACGTTTACGTTATGTTAAATGTCAAGAGAAATCATGAGTTGGTACCGGTGTCATGACTCATGACCGGTGAATATCGTAATCGGAGTGGCCCGCACTTATGACACATTTAAAGACTATGCCCTTACCTGTATCCTTATATTGTTTTTTTTTTATATTATCGACTCTGTACTCTTTTCACATATTTGTACCTAAACTTTAGTGGGTAACCATGGAATCTTCGTATGTAGGATGATGGATTATTCGAATGGATTCACGGGATTGGCCCTCGTCATTTTTTATACGTATAATTCCCGCCACGTTCTCGTTGAAGGTACAAGGACTGATGAAGTCAATAGAACCGGCAGTGTAGAATTCTGCTGTACCGACGGACGGTACAACGTCAATCGTGGTATTTTTGTTATTATGTAGTGGCGCCATCTTTTGTATGCGAAAGCGTCGGTACAGTAGATTTCTTAGGTTTTTTGCATTAACCAGCGTAGACTGGCGCAATCTGGTGTTGATCAGTATATCCATAACTATCTGTATAAGAAACACGACAGTCTTCCAATTACAGGAATTCCTTGTATGCACTTTTGAATGCCAATAGTATTTTTGGAAATTGCATTGGTCGTTATTTTCTGCATCTGTTTCTTTTTCAAGCTACGGTCAAGATAGCTTGAGCTCCAACTGTAAATTCATTGTCTCAATGCCCATTGAAAGGTGGAAATCAGCACCTCAAGCATTTTTACTCGTATTTCTCATTCGTATTGCTCGAGTGTAAATCTCTTCCGCAGTCGTGAGTCTCGCTATATAGAAAAATATCGTTGCACACGTGCGCATATAAGCTTCCTATACGCGGCGACGGAATATGCCTTGCTGCCTTCTTTGGTCGCTGCTATTTTAATATTTATTCGTCGATTCAATTCCACTCCGTTAACTCGATTCCTGCTTTTGCGCTTTATATATTTTTATTTCTCTTTGTCTCTCCGCCGCATCTCCCGCAGCGACTACACTTTTCCCAACGACGGCAGCCGACGACAACGGCGCGCAGGCTGTTTGCCTTTTTTGGCCGGCGGGTATTTCAATTTTTACGATTTGCCCCTTCGCCGATTCTCATGGTCGCCGTTCGTTTTCACATGGGTACGTCGCTATACTCAACTACCCTTCGATATTACTGGTAACTAAAAATCCTCTCCATGGAATCTCTATGACTCGTCATAAAATCTCGATAAACGGATCCTCTTACTGTAACTTGATCGCGTTTAAGGTCATTTAGATATCATACGCAAATCGAGCAAATGCAAATAATTAAGCGTCTTATCTCTTTTAACAGCATTAGAGCTTAAATTTACTCACAACCGACGACGCATAATATAACTAAGTTTCCCGAAGGACACTTAGTTTCCCGTCACAACGTTCGAAGGTTGAAAAATTCCAATGGGTCCTGAACCGTCTTTTTCTTTCAATTATACCAACAAAAGAAAACGTCCCAAGCGTCCGACGGAAAAACCTTAAGCGACAGCGAGAAGAGACCAGATTGCGAAGTAAAATCGTGTAATGCCCGCAGAAGGGCACGAACTGGAATGACGTCAGACTATCGACTTTCTATAAATACGAAATTTCGAAAAAAAGGTTCTTGCATCGCCCACGCCCACATGATAGCAACTCATCCAGCATTGCATCGTCCTTACTCTCTTGGCTACTTCTCATCGTGCCACTACAATCCTCCACACATGTTTAACGTATATACGTATCTCTAACGCACTCCATATGATATCTCAGGGGATCCTAGTATCCTTACAGTCAACCCAGCATCCAATGGAACTGGTGCAACTGGGATCTCTAACCACCTCACCATATACACATAATATGTCCATTACTAACGTTTGCTAACGCAAACACGTGTTTACAGGCTCCAACATTTCTCCAGCAGATCTCTGTGTGCTTTTGCTTCCTTCATACCGTTTACGGGATGTACATATCTATTTACACCTATAGCTGTAACCGCAGTCTCGGCTGACTCGCTGTCTGACTGCCTATATTAACTTCTTCTCTCTCTTATCCAGCTCTCTATCATCCTTTACTGTACTCTCCCTGCTACCGTTGCGACTACATCGGAAATTTTACTTAGCCATGCTTATTGCATGCTGGTGCATACGAATCGAATACACGATATATATATATCCAGTTAGTAGTGTACACTGTACCAGTCAGTCCGGTCCTACAGGTCGGTCTACCCCTTCGTATGAGTCAGACATTATCGTCCACCGACCAATATTCAATTCAACTTGTACATTTGCTTAGGTAACGTTCACACTGGTACTTTGACGTTGGAGTATAGAAAAATTTTCTTTGTCAATTTCATATATTCCTAAGAGACAATAGTAATGCGGCTGTTACGTTACAGGTAGATTTTTCATGGCGACAGAAAGCATATGTCATTATTATAGAAACACGGATGGCTCGTCGAAGGCGAGCGACAATGCTAACTAGCCGGGGAAAGGTCCCTCCTTTGTAACGGCCTGTACGAGTGGGTTACGGTTAGCGCTAGAGCAGCTTTCATAGAGGGAAAAAAAAAGAAATCGGATCGAGCCGTGACCTATAGGCAGACACAAAAGTAAAATTATGTGACTCAGACTCGGTTCACATATTGGTTACCCACACGACTCTCACGGCGCAAGGTCGTTGGCCATATGGCGCAGGTTATGAATAATTATTTCGCGAGGACCCCAAAGGGCTGCCACAGAATGTATACAGTGTTATGGTGAAATCCTTTCGTGTGCTCCCATATGCTTCGGTGACACCGTATGAATAAAAATAAATGAGGCTAATAAAAAAATGCCTGCTTATACTTTTTCTACAGTCTCCGTACGGTTTCACCATAAAACCACATGGCTTTTGCCAGGGAAGAAGATCGTAAAGGGAAATCGTGGTAACGCGGGATATAAATACCTTTGGACTTTATGGCTTTACGGTTAGTTCACTGTAGTTCAGTGTACAGCAGGCCCGGGTTGGACGTATTTGCCAAAGGTTTCCGGGTACCGCGACATTAAATTGGTCGCGAATCTGTATAGAGCCGTTGAAAAAGATGGCGGATTGTGGTTGTCGAGTATTGAAAAAGGGGGCGACATTAATCCGTAGTGATTTTCTTGGGGCGCGTCCAGGAGTCGTTGCTTCGACGTGGAAAGCCGTCGCGACGTGTAACGCGAGTTGGCGTCGGCTCAACCTGAATCCATGACTGTTTCGGCACGTGGGACGCGGTCGCTGCATAGAGACGCACGTTGACGCTGTGCAAGATAAATGGTGCGACTGCTGGTAATGTTGGCCAGGCTGAGTGTCCTAGCGCGAGCTTGTCTATGTCGCTTTATGGATTCTCTTATGTTGTAAAAACACGTGGGCGACTGGCTTGGGTATCAACGGCCATTACACCTTCTCTTGGGCTTTTGTTCTTTATTAAATTTTTTTCTCTTTTTTTTTTAAATTCAATTATAGCACGGTGCTACCTAGATGCGCGCGATCTTATATGGATCATGTGAAATTATTTATTCGTCCTTGTAACTAAAATTTTGTGCCTGGGTCGATCAATTTGTGTCGAGTCTGTACGACAACGTGGTATTTTGACTCGTTCGAATGCGAATCAAATGTCTTATTCATACGTGCAAACCATTTTTGCCCTACTAATTTATTTCCTGTATATACGGTCCTCTGTCGTTTTGTGATCACCCGCATGCTTGAATATCTCTTTTATTTTTTGGCCTGTTTTAAAGGTACGAAACCTTATACTTTTTTTTAACGGGCCATGCCCCCCCCTTCCCCCCGGGCCATCTGCTCGATCGAAAAGTGCACCGTTTCCGGTCCCTTTCGCAAGCTAATCAGACGTCAGCATTAAGACCCACAGAGAGTGATCGTGGAACACACGTGTCGGTGGGAAGAGTGACACGTGTGGGCGATGAAAAAAAAAAAGAAAGAATTATTTTACCAGGCAAAAGAAAAGGGCTCGGAGGATAAGGTAATCCTTGACGCTTCCACGAAAAGCTACCTATGCAAATTGGAACAACCTGTAGATGGTATCGCAATCATCTCGAAGGAACTCTGTTGCGAGTGAATCGGCTTATAACATTGAGTCTCGTCCGAGACTCTTTTATAGAGAGGAGATAAAATCTTTTTTTTTTAATTTTTTTATTTTTTTTTAATGCTAATCTTATATCTTTTTCATGCATACCTACCTTTTGCACCTATAGATTCGCGCGATATGCGTATCACGCTTACGCGGAATCCTTAAGGCATTCTTCATGTTGGACTTTGCGCGGGCTGGGATATAACAGAAAATTCCAGCGACTAGGTACTTGCGTACTTATCGAACGCACGTTCAAACTACAATAATTATCGCGACTCCTAATGCAATTCTAGGTATAGTACTCGTTTAACGCGTCAATGGAAATTCATCCTAAATAATGACTTCTTTATGGCGTAATGACACCCACTCGACGTCGTTATTCTACCGTTGCGTTTCCTTTGTCGCCACGTATAGCCCAATGTGCGTGTCTAACAATGGGCTCGTTGCACAATGCAACTGTGCAACGCTCCTCGCGAGGAAACACTGTAACGCCCCTAACGTTAAGTCGCCGATTATCATAGTTGCATTGGAAACGCGCATACGTATGCCTTGGTCACACCTGTGTCTGAATATACATATAGGCGCCATATAAGAAAAAAAGTATAATAATAATACCACTAAAAGATCAGGCTTTCATATGAAATCCATGGGACTTTGTTACACATATGTATCCATTAAGCTTGCGCCGCGTTCTCATGCGTTTAACGCAGGCGTCAATGTACTGAAAACGCACGCTATGGTTAACTTACTTTACCGGAATATAATCCTACGGGTTCTTAAAATAGCATGGCGCGCGCGCGAGCTCGCGACAGTGTGCCCGCTGCGATAAAGGTGCATTCACAATACGACATACCGTTTCAGCTGATTGGTTTATCGCGACAAGCAATAATTTGACTTTATAAAGTCGTATATGATCGCAGTCTTATCGTATCTTAAATTTTTTCATTTACTTTCTATATCGCCTGAAAATATGAAACCAGGATATTCGAAGCGATTTGGAACAGGATTGGGCGTCCTTTTTTTTTATTTCAGGGAAACAATGGCTCGTGCCAAGCGCGTATCGCGTAGGTAGAAACACGTTGTACACTGTGTTCGAGCGCACTGCGCGTACGTGTGTATTAGCCATAGGTTGACGAGAATAGAAGCCGAAAGAGAGCGTGTTCAGCTTCCTGGATAAAAGCATTTCGAAGGTAATTTCGTTTGTGCGTGCGCCTTTCTCATGCAGCAGGAGATGAGATAGCTCTAAAGGGAGTTTAAAAGCAGAAGACAAACGTATAGCTCTCTCGCAATATTTCTCCTGTTCTAATTCGGGTATAGGAATCGTTAGGAAAGAGTGTCTTCTCTTAAAAAAAAAAAAAAAAGTCACCAAAGAAAAACAGTCTTCATCTTTAAATTTCTTCCGGACGGATGCTGAATACCGTAGGGCAAGAACCGATTGTGCATCTGTTTACCCACGAGATCACTTCGCAGACGGATGCGGTTTTGCATTTTTTGATGTAATTATTATTATTATTTTTTCTAATACGAACCGCCTTAGAGCACAGATGAGAGTGTGACTTGAGGGTACCTAGTGGCCGACTACCGAAGAAGTAGGCAGGCAATAAGGCACTGTGTAAGGCAGCTAGTGAGACAGGAGGGATAAGAGCCTCGTGTGGGCACACGCCTCGCTCTTGGCGTAGATGCCAGTCTCTCTCTGGAGCCAGTCGGATCTTGAACGACCTGCGACCTACCTCGCGACACGAGCAACTTAACTGATCCAAAGCCAAGTCTGACCTGTGAGAAGTGAACGAGATGTCATCGTCAATCTCGTCAACGTCGATTGGTCCATTCAGCATCCAGTCGGAGGAGAACGACTCTGTTAAGACATCGCGCGAATTGCTCTAAGGAACCTGATTGTGACGATTTACGCAACGAGTCTGCGGTCATCGTGGGATATCACTTTGCCTCTTCTCGGAATATTCAGAATCCTAATCATCCTTCCACAGCATCCGGTAGTCGTAATTGGATCATTAGAATTTGGGATCGCTTGAATACTTGAATCAGTGTATGATTTGTTAGCTGTTTTCCCTTTTTGGTCCTCTGTCTGTGTTGATGATCGCTCAAGGGACGCATTCCGCGAGGTAACTGGACCGCGAATTAACACGTACATAGTTTAATCTTGACGTTGGACATAACCCGGTCTGAGATATCGCCTGGGCATGATATTATCTTGTATCTCATATGAGAAAAATCATTAGAAAATGCCGGCCAGCAATGTGAACGGTGCTCACCACCATAAGGCTTGTCGCGGCAAGGCACATGCCAGTGGGATCGCTAAGGAGTCTCCGCGAGACACATCAAGATCATCTGGTAACTCGAGAGGACTCTCCCAAAACAAGAGGACTCGTTCTATGAACAGTAACAATGAACAGGACAATAAACTGTCTAGGAACAGTGTGAGCTCATGGGAGTATAGCGATTCCGATAGTATGAACTCATCGGAGCACGGTGTGGATCTTCAAGATCATGCCAGTAACATGATCAGGAAGATCGACAGGGTGCTGAATTGCATTAATGGGAAGCCCAGACTACCGGATGCTGGAAAACAGCAGGAGGCGCTACTGCGCGATGGAAGGAAGATCGGCAGGAGATCATCATCTGGTGAAGACATGGCTAGAAGACTAGCCAAGAGGGAGAACTGGGCTGACAGTCTTCGAGGTGGATTGGCCGATGATAAATATAAAAAAATGGAAGACGGATGGGATGATAGCAGCGTCATTAAAAATCCTAAGGAACGGAAGTGGCATAGGATCACGGCTGAGGTCGAGCAGCGTAAAGGCGAAGACAGATTGTCCTCGTCGTCCGTCACCAGGAGGAACACCTTGCCCAGGAAGACCTGTCCGACTTTTAGGAAAATCGTCAAGAGGACCCGCAGTGGTCCGGCTAGCAAAGCTCTTCACGACGTCGTCGAGTGGGAAGAGCTCCTTGAGCTTGCTCAGGCGAGAAAATTTATCAGGGCGAAAAATCATCGTCGCGAACCAGCATATATGAAGTACCTGGATGTGCTATTGGAGAACAAGGCGCCGTTACCCGTTAAGGTGCGAATTGAGTCGCTATCATTGATTAGAAATGATTGGAGTCAATTGAGATTAACCGACGTTCATTAATCATTCGCGGACGGTAGTTTTTAATTATTGCAAATGCGTTGTAGCGGCGCATCGAATTACTACTGGCGACCTTCTCGCGTCCTCAAAGTAACTTTTATCAATTCAGTTCATTAGCACATACTTTTTTTATTCATATATCATTAATGCCTTAGTACTTAAAAAATTATCATTCAATCATTTATCGTTCAATCATTGTCCATGCACTTTTATTCGATAGACACTCGGTGCATTGATGATTTTTTAAATTTTTGTTACAGGTAAGTCATCGAGCATTACGTACTGGCTGTGATTGTGAGTAGCTAAAAACGAATGAGCCTCGTGATAATTGATAAGGTAGGAAATACCTGGTGCCTATTAAGATGCACATTAGCTAGGCGCCACCCGTTAGAACTCCACATTAACGAAACTGGTTTGAAGTACGTCAGAAATATATTAACGTAGATCTTTATTCGTCTTCAAAGAATTCAATGTATGCATTAAAGTTAGTTGGACCGGGAGATTAGGTGTGTCTTTGAGGTGCCATCTCCTTACGGATTAATACGTGAAAGAGTCCCTTGAATATGACATTGACGTTCTGGCCCGACAATGTATTCCTCAAGACATATCTTCATAAATTTTATACTCCTATATCCTTTTTTCACTTTAATTAAATAATCCTAAGAAGATGCCGCTCAGCACTTCTCGTGCTATTTCACGAAATGGATTTAATCTCTCGATAGGAAGGTCCGGTTAGCGTAGGATTTTTTTCCCAGCCAATTATGAACGCACCTTTACTGTCATCGCTAAATTAAAATAAATCCCAATACACCGAATGACCTTCGTTATCACGTGATACAGATATATCAATGTATACTGATATTATTTTATATATAAAAATTAACAGTTATCACCTTATCATTGATAAATATTATTCAGATCTCAGAGAACTATCTGTTTTAGTACCGTTAGATCATTTTCATCGCAACATATACGTTCAGGTATCAATAATTATTTAGTAGAACGTTCCATAAGAATTTCCCCTTTGTCGATGACAAGTTTTATTCAACATTAGAAATGTAATGGATACAAGAAAAACAAAGAGACACCATAAACGCACTTCCTAGTTCAGGTTCTTTCTGTAATGTCCTGACACCAGCTAGTCATAGGGGCCTGATTTCTTGCTGGGATTACATACGTTTATGCATTCACAGCTGGGAACATGTATTATTCACGTATCTCGGACATGTATTCGCCAAGAGAGTCCTTTCTTACACGACTGGCAAGACACGTAGCTCCTTAATTTATTCCATTCAAGAGACGGCCTAGCCTGTTTCTTTTATTTCATCTTCTCTTATTCTTCTCTATATCTTCTCTTCTTCCCAAGAAACATTCAGCGTATCTGGATACGCCCGCGGCACGGGATTATCATATTTTCATGAGTTATAAGACAGGACGGTCACGTGGCCTCATACTGCGCAGCCACTTAAAATCGTCCTTTTGAAAAGATTTACAGACGAAAAAATATGCCAATCAATGATCCTAATTGAATTATTGATTATTGCTATTGAGAGTGTCATGGATACCTATACTGTAACGAAGTAGATTTCTAATAACGAAGGTCAAAGCGAGAGAAAAAGGTATGAGAATGGGTCCCTTATTATCGCGTTGAGTAATTTCGTAATCGAGAGGTCCTTATACAAATATGGCGATGAATCAAATGAAATTCACGTCGGCCTAGATTCCTTTCAGTCGCCCGACCACTCGTCGTACTTTTCCCGTGCAGAATGTAGAAGCATTGTAGGTTATATACATTCGTGGAAATCGCCTTGAATCGATGACGATTCGTCGCTGAGTTTAATCGTGCTGCCAGTTTTACCTGCGATTGGATCAAAATTTCAAAGGATGCTGGTATCGCTCGGCATTTACCGATTGGCAGTTTAATGTCGTTAAGTCCTGCTACATTGGAAACTCACAAAGTGGGTGCTGGTAAGCGTGTAGGATGAATTCCTTCGATAACGCTCAAGGTTCCTTCTAAGTCGAAGTGATCGCCCATTGCGTACTGTACGTTATGAAATTACCCATGCTGCACTGCTGCATAAACAAGATAATACCGTCTGACATTATCTCCTTGTAAACGCTGAAGAATAATTATCCAGGAAGAAAAATAGTGTTTTGGTACGCTGAAAAAATTCTTAAGAATTCTAATAATTCGAGATTAATTATTGCTGGTTAAAGATTGGTTATTAATTTTGCGTGTGTATGTATATATATCTGTATATATATTCCAAGTTGGCTCTATCACGAAAATTATGTGGACAGCCTAGCTTCAGTTGGTGCGTCTCTTTGAATGTCGCGCATGCGCAGTACCTGAAAAATTACTTAGGTAGGGTACACACCGGGCAGTACAATTACAGGGGCGGTTCACACGATGACCCAATAGTTCCAAATACGGTAGTTTGCCCCAAGGCTGCCAAAACAGAAACGCTTACCAAATTGTCCCTCTTACGTCACACTCATCTCTCTTGGCAACGCACGTGAAACGATATTTATGGTGCGATCTGAGAGTTATATTTTTAATCGTTTTAGGAGAGACGTTTGATCGCCGTAGAACGAAGTAACCGTTACGACTAATGACGTGAAATGAGAAAAAAAAAGTTAATTTCACAATTTATCGAGTCTTGATATAATTCTAGAAAAATACATTGAAAATCATATCCAATCGCGTACATATAATTTACATCATTAAAATCATTATCACAGATTCAGCTAATGAACCTGAATATAATTTACATGAAATAATCAGTAGGGCGGTACAATATCCATCGGAGCCTTGTTCAAAATTGCATCTGTCATTAGCCCGAATCTAATATTGAAAACATTACGAGAGTCGATTACGTTAAAGACATACGGACCGTGCGAGAGGTAATGAAATTTAAATTGAATTACTAGACACTGTATACTAAATGGCTATGCCTAAAATGGTAGCTGGTCCTTGTGTTACTGTATCTTTCTAATCGTTAACAATCTATTATATCTGTATATATGCATAATGGCTGTCATTCGGTTTCATCTGAACCCAAATCATTTTAAATCGTCTGATAAACATGATCGCGGCACAAAACAGCTGCCAAAAATAATAAAACATTCGGCAGTCAATTGTTCAATTTGTTATTGCACTACTAACCTAACGAGTCACCCATTATACAGTTGTCACTGTCAATCACAGTAGAGAAGTTCCTTCGGAGTAATCAGAGTCATGAAATTTAATATCTGGACCGGTAATAATCATTAATGATTATTGCACTAGTGCGTTATTGAACAATTATTTAATGTACGATTTAATTGTTACTACATATTTCTTGGTCAGTATTGTTATTATTGTTGGTTACCGTATCAGTCAATATTGACTCGGAATGGTTTTCAGTATGAGGCGAGTGCCTCATAATAACTGATAGTGTTATAGGCACATTTTATTTGACAACAGCATACTCAGTCCTAAGCTATATTAATTTATTTTATATTGCTTCAGTTTAATTTTCTGCAAAGCAGCATTTAACGTTTAGTAAAATCACTATGGTATCTCAAGTCAATTTATCGAACGTAGCAAGCATAACGAACTCAAATGAGCCCTATGGCGCTACGTAACGCGATTAGCATAACACGGCAATAAAGTTTTAATTTTTTTTTTATTGAGCTAACTTTGTGTTGCAAGTGTATACCTAAGGTGTAGGTTTGTTCTAGTCATAATGATATACAGGGTGGACCGTTTGGATTTAGATCGCGAATCGTAGTAGCGGCTCGTTGTAAATCATCCAGCGTCTTGGCAATTAAATCTCGAATGAATTGTGGCGTCCATTAATGGGCCATATATGGCGCCGAAAAAGTCAGGTACGCCACCCAAGGCTGATCACTTTTCAGCCGCGTCTCTCCCTCTTCTTGTTCTTCCTCTTCGTATCGATCTTTTGTATCCGTGGCCTTCTGGTGCGATTTTTTAAAAGAAATTTTCTTTCTTCCCCCGGTAAGAGGTGCGATTGTTTTTTTTTTTTGCGAAAATTACACGATAATCGATATTTCGTGAGCAACACGAAGCGTCACGTCAATAATCACACGGATCTGTTCCCACGAGAAGCGTGATAGTCGTTCATGCATCCAATGAATAGCGCATAAAAATTCGGTTTAATCCTGTAAATTGGCCATAAACGGGTTTTCACTTCAGCACCGATCGAATTGCACGTAATATATTATTACTTGGGAGAGTTTGAAATTTTTTTTATTAATAAAAATGAAATCGCGAATTACGTATAAAAAAAATGAAATTGCACAATTTCGCTTAATTAATTTGCATCCTGGTAAATCTGTTACCGCTGTTCAAACTTTCAACGCAGCTGTTAACGACTTGGTTATAATGCTCGATAAATCTCAACTACGTCATTCGACCCCTGACCCATAACTCAAAGTACTTCTATTACCTACTAAGTACAGTGTCTCAAAGGGGTCACAAAGAATCCTAATAAGAGCCACGTGATATATAGTATAATTCAATTGTCCTGGGATCTTTACTTTACTTCCGTAATGCATAATTGAGAAACTTTTTTTTTCTTCCATGACGTGTAAAACCTGCGTGTTTCATGTAAAATTCTAAAATTCTACGTAAACTCTCCTTCGGTGGAATTCACGCGATTGTAACGGTAATTCGGAAAAATTGGAAAAGCTCATCACGCTGTTACCTGCACTCCGTCTAATTGGCCGTAATCCCTCGTTGCTTTTCATGGATCGACCAGTAAGAAGTACGATTACGTATAACGGTACTCGTTGCACACTTGTACTATTAAATTCGTAACATACGCAGTATGCGCAACATTCGTTCATACGTTCTGATACGAGCGTCATTAAACACATTAAAATACGTAAAGCTCCGAGAAGGCTGGTTCGCTGTTAAAACTTTAACGCATTCGCCACTTTACTTGACAATTTTCGACAATTAAATTCATAATGTACGAGAATCCTGGATGAACGAGATGATAATAAAATTCGTAAAATACAATCTCGATCTTTACGATTTGTATACTCAACCCACTGAACGCACTCGTTACGTTTACTTGGTGAGGCTAATGTCGCGTTCTTAAAAGTTTTGATGAAAATACATTATAAGAGAAAAAGTGAGAGACCACTGGTCCCAGCGTTACGCTTATATTTATGATCCTGCCAACGCACTCAGGAACAGAACAGGACGCCGAAGATTCCTCGCGTAAGACCGGTTCCGAGGAGCCGCTTGAATTCACACAGTAAAAAAGAAAGGATGAAAATAAAAGATAATACTTGTCGATTTCTTCTCGCGTCCATGAAAAATCTGTCCAGGTTAAATAAAGACTTCTTGGTAAATGCAATGCACGTTATATAGGTATTTGCAAAGTTCACGCGAGGTCAAGTGGCCCTGGCTCTGCATCTTTGGATGGTGCAATCTTGCAATGGATTCACTCTCCATCTCTCAAGTGCACAAACAGCCTCATTCATTGGATGCACAGACACTGCATGTATTTCTACAGGGTGTTACGTTTCCAACGGCATCTGGACTTGGTGCAATTAACGTTAATCAGAGGATTCCATAGTAAGCGTGAATGCCTTGCATTCTACTGTGCATGCCCGTGTCACTTTTGGTAGAGGAAATAAAAGTTATACGACATAACCTATATGCCACCCTCTATAATCTATGTTACCGACCATGCTTACGCAATTGAACATGAGCAAGGAGGCACGAGAGGAATTCCAGAAGCTCCTACTACCAAATTAATACCCATAGTGCGTAGATCTTGCGGCATCGCATAAACCCACCTACTTCACCTAACTGTCTTTCTCGGGTTCAATATGCTATGTATTGTACGACTGTTCAACATAACGTGTCGATTGTTCAAAGCGTGAACTATGTTTCTTGCTCATACCGCCATAGTAGTCTATTTGGTTCTCTATATATTACACGTGGTGAAGCGCGTTCGAGGTGTTCACAAAACTTCACTATGCGAAGTTAAGTGGAGGAACGTACACGAGGTGGTGATACTTTTTGTATTGAAGTTCTTTTTTTTATTCGCTTTTAACCTAGGTTAGGTTGGCGATACTGAATTTGTTGCTCATTTTGTTAATTTTTTTTTTTTGGTTTTTGTACTTGTAGGCGCGCTCTGAGGAACATTTGGCACAGGAACAAGCATGGCTGGCTTCGGAGAGGATTTGGCTACTTCACAGAGGAGGATTTACGGCCGCGACACGGTGCGGCCCTGCGGATCCGGATACGGGAAAATTACGCGTACGATTGATACCCTCTGGCGAGGAATTACTGGTCGATGAGGAAGACGTCGAAAAGGTACTGTACCGGACTGCTCTGACGAATCCGATAAGCCGATTAATTACGTAGCCGTTACTAATTCGCGCTTTAAAGTACCGTTGGTATGAACTTTGAGAAATGATGACTCTTCTGTGTACATATCTTTTGGTCAGGTACTGGCTTTTGATAATATCAGTGACTCTTGTTACCCTTCGTCGCTTACTTGTAAACGTACTTTTCTGGTAGTCCAGCCGATTTTATATATGGACGGTAGTTGTTGTCTTGTTGAAAGTTTTAAATAAAGTTTTATTTTTTTAATATTCTTCAATGGATTACGTTTACTGGATTAAAGTGGTACAGGTTTTTTTAATTTAACAAATAAGAACGTAAAATAAATCAGTTTGGAATTTAACCAATTAATTAATTAAACAGTCAAAACTTTATGGTTTGTTCACACAGGCAAATCCACCGCAATTCGACAAGGCTGAGGAACTATCGCAATTACGATTTCTTAATGAATCTTCGGTTCTTCACACTCTGAGACAAAGATACGCCTCTAATCTTATTCATACTTATGCTGGGGAGAGTATGGTAGTCATCAACCCTGTCGCACCCCTAGCAATATATTCTGAAAAGGTAAAAAAAAATATGCGTTTTACTTAAGTATATTTGAAATCTTCACACACAAAATAACGTAACGACGTAAGACCAAAGCGTAAGGAAACCAACCAATCAGAATCTACTACTGTCCCTTTGGAGGGGGGGATTACGGTTTACATTACGATCTACGATTAGGTTATTTTATGTGTGAAGGGCTTTATTGTATGTAAGTTAAACAATTTATTCACGATGTGATTCATTCTTTTTCAGGTTGTGCACATGTTCAAGGGATGCAAAAGTGAGGATATGCCGCCGCATATTTATGCTATGGCTCAATCAGCTTATAGAGGGATGCTGGCAACACGCAGAGATCATTCTCTAGTGTTTCTTGGTCGTAGCGGTGCTGGTAAAACTACTAATTTCAAACACGCTCTACATTATCTTGTACTTGCTGCTGGCACTGTGAACAAGGTTTGATACTTCATAATGCAGCTCGTGTTACAGAAAGAACAATGCATTAATGTATGATATAATAATTATATATTTATATGATGAACTCGCTGACAGATCCTGACCATTGAAAAACTCAACGCTTTATTCACGGTCCTGGAAGCTTTTGGCAACAGTAGAACTCACATGAATTCGAATGCAACCAGATTCACTCAATTATTCAGTCTAGACTTTGATCAGTCTGGTCAGATAGCATCAGCGTCATTACAGGTAACGTTATTCTAACTAATTCTGGGTTCGTGCCAACAGGAATATTCATTATTCAACTAATGTCGTACCTTGTTTATTGTTGAAGGTCTTGTTACTGGAAAAATCAAGAATCGGACGAAGATCGAATGGCGATCCGACCTTTCATGCTGTCTATAGATTATTGGCCGGCGCAGAAGGTGCACTGAGAAAAGAATTGCATCTGACTAATTTAGTCGCCGAAAATAATCCTTTCATAACACCTTTACAAAAGCATGAGGACAAGCAAAGAGCTATGGTTGAATTTAATAGGATCGTAGCTGCCTTTAAGATCCTTGGTGTTTCTGAAGCTGATGAAAAAGTCATTTGGCTCGTGCTGGCTGGTATTTATCATCTGAGCTGCGCTGGTGCAGTCAAAGCTGGCACTAGTTCACAAAGCAGATGGCAGTTTGCAAGGGTTGAATGTGCTGAGAGGGCTGCTACCCTATTTGGCACTTCTGTCGAGGAACTTAGCAGGGCCGTCTTCTCTTGCAATGGCGGAGGAGGTACCCCGAACACACCGAGACCTGTTTTACGAACTCCTAGTCCTACTGAACAAAGTAAGGACGTTACAGGAATTGATGCGTTGGAAGGACTACTCGTTGGTCTTTATTTTGAAGTCTTCCATTGTGTTGCTGCTCTGATTAATAAGTAAGATTAGACAGATTTTTGTTTATTTATTTATTTATTTTTTGTTAAAAGTTATGGAGTTTTCATATGAGAAGAAGCTAAGGAGAATCTTTTTTCTTTATTTTTTAGATCCATTTCGTCCTCGGTGCATACCGTATCCTCCCTGTTGTTGTGCGATGTACCAGGATTTCAAAATCCTGCATCCTGTGGTAGACAGACTGGTGCCTCCTTCGAGGATCTTTGTCATAATTATTTACAGGAACGGCTTCAACTTCTTTTTCATCATTCCACTCTGGTAGCGCCGAAAGACAGGTGAGTTTATAGATTTTTTAAATTTAGCATGTGTCGATACTTCATTATAATTTTGAAAATTAATTTTATAATTTAAAGATACGTTCAAGAGGGTATAGACATTGACCATGACGATGACTATGATGCGGATGGGGCTGGTTCTCCTCAGGCCTTGGTCTCGCTTCTGGACAGGAGTGGTTCTCAAAGTGCAACAATGCTTAGGACAAGTCAGAGTGATCTGAGCAGTAGTAGACAGGGTGAACGGAAAGGACTGTTGTGGCTTCTTGACGAGGAATCAATTTGTCCTGGCGGAAGTGACGAAACCTTCTTGGATAGACTGTTCTCCCATTATGGGGATCGAGGTAATACTTAAACTTCCAGTACCATACATGTTTCCTATAAAACTTCATATTATTCAATATTATGAATATTACAGATCATCAAATACTGCTGAGAAAAGCTCCTGGCAACAATCAGTTCGTTCTGCAACATCTTCAAGGAACAAATCCTGTTCTCTATACTGCGATAGGATGGCTCAAAGCCACTCGCGAAAATCCCGTGGCCAAAAGTGCTATTACCATCCTTCAAGAGAGTGCCAGGTAAAATTTTTATAATTGTTATTTCATCCACAGTCACTGTAGTTCATGAAATAAAACATTTTGTTCTGTTTTCAGAGAGGACATCAGCAGACTATTCGTTTGTGCGCGCGGTGCAGGCGTTTCTGGTGCTCTGAGTGGCTCCGTTCATGGCCTCGAAGGTTCCCAATCACTGAGAAGAGCTTCGAGTATTCGCAGAACGTTTACAGCAGTGAAGAGGAAGAATATCTGCCTTCAAGTGAAATTCACAGTAGTAAGTAACAGTCCAGAGTCAGTAATCGTCTGGTGAAGTTATTTTCAATATATAAAACGACTTTAGTCAGACATGGGTCAAAAGATCATTCAATGTTATCAGTTCTAGGGTAGCTTTATCGTGAAACTTCAAACCAGTTCACAACTGCATTCGCGAATGGTACACTGGAGAGTGCTGGATCCCAGTGACCTGATTATCGATCATTCACATTCCTAAAATGTTTACTCAGCTTTGTCATTTAGTTTTCTCGTACGAATTTCTATTCCTGTTACTCATCATTTATACTATTGACCTATTGACACCAGTAAGACTCAATAACTTATTGTAATTTGTCCATATATAATTTTGTGACATTTATACCAGGACGGACTCGTGGAGACCTTAAGAAGAACTAGGGTGAAGTTTGTACACTGTCTACTACCCCAGCATAACGCAGGATGCACGGATAACAAGAGTCTATTATCAGTAAAGTCGAATCAAAGTGAAGACAGTATTATTAACGTTCCTCTTTTGCGATCACAGGTAAATAAAAATAAACAAGTATATATATTTTTATTATATTATATTTTTATTTTATTAAATACTATCATTTTATTTCGTCTTCAGATCCGCGGAAGTCAAATCATTGACGCAGTCCGACTGCACAAAGTTGGTTACCCAAAATGTATGCCACTGGGTGAATTCAGAAGGCGTTTCAATCTCTTATCGAACGATACAAACGCACGTCCAGGAAGTCCTGTAGCCGATGAACGTCGCGCCGTCGAGGATATGCTGCTGACGGTGGACGTCGATCCAGCGTCGTATCGCGTCGGACAGAGTCAGGTAAGTCAAAATTCCTGTAAATTCATCATTCTATGGTACAAGTATATACTGCATGCCTATAAGCATTAGTACAAATACCGATGAATACAAAGCAGAAAAAAAAACAAGTTCCAGGCGCATCATATACATGTAAGCCAGAGCAATTTAAAGCATGCAAGCCGTAAACTGATCTCATGTTTGAACAAATGAGAGCTAGTACTCCTATTATAATGATTATCAGGGTATCGCATTAATGGCAACCGATTAATTATCATTCCGTGTCGAAAGTTTCATCCCAAAGGAATTGAGACCATAATCGAGACCTTTTAGCAATTTCTCTTAAACGGTGAAACTGTCACAATTTCCCGTTTTATTATAGCATGATTATAATTTCCCATAGGTTATAATTTCACCTCACATGTCACTTTGCACAACGTAGACTGGCAAAATGGTACGAGCGACTTGACATTAGTGTTGCTGCGATTCGTGAGAGTATCTCCATGGATTAATATAGTCAGTCATTAAAATAGAATGTTACACGTTACACTGCATACTTTCACTGACAATTAAAAGATGATCATTACGCGTGGAATCCTCGAGGACAATCAAGACTGAGACTTCGTAATGCGCATTGAAATTTGTGCCAGCTAAATACTATGGGCAATAAGAAATTGCGCAAGAGCAGTCACGAATACATCAGTATATGTACATAGTACTATTTAAGTAGTATACTAGTTACGTGAAAGCCAGGTACATATGTTTGACAGAACAACACAGAACACAAACTATGCTTTCGCTATAGTTCAGTTTCATATACCAGACAATCGTTTTTTGATCACAACTGTCTGAGCCTCTTATAATTACACGATTCTCAATAGACGAATCTGTTTAGCCAGGTGTACGACGTCGTCGCGATAAAATCATCCGTGCACAAAGTTTTACTGCTCGAAAAACTCTATCATTACTGTTATCAGTGTTGGTGTTGTTGAGTTTAAAAAATTTCATCATTCAAATACGTTGACGTTGCATGTCTGCTAAAGCATAGAATATACCGTTAGGCCGTCCATCAAAGTTGGAAGATGAAAACCCAGCGACTGATAAAAATGATGCCAGTCATTTACTGTTGCATCAGAACCCGCCTTCAGTGCCACATGTGCTGAACTCTCCTTTTATATACAGGTATACACTGTGCCATGCGTTATTATAATGCTATTTGTGTACAAACTATTCTAAAATTATCTATGCATTCATCGTAGGCAATCGCGTCGTCCTTTTATTTATTTTTTTTCTTCAATTTAACGCAATTCGATATCGTTAGATCGATTAGTCGAACTTCGTCGCGCAGTAACACAAAAAATTGTTACTTAAGCCTACGTATTCCAGGCGACTACTCTTTATCCGGATTTTACTCGTTACCGTTGCGCGTCGGCTTTATTTGGTTATTCAGAAAGTAACTTCGCTGAATATTTCCAAAGAAAGTGGTCTCTGCATTAAGATACCTCTCTGTATGTATTTCCTCTCGCGGTTTCGTAACGGTAACGAGCATGTATTTCTATCTACGCCTATATTGCTCGTTCAAGAGAATTATGCTCCATTCGTCAATTTATATTTATACCTAAGACGAGGAAGCTTGAAAAGGGCTGTCTTGAAAAATTTACACTTACCAGCCACTGCACTTTTATTCCTGAAAACTTTGCATTTTCGTTTTCGTTTTATATCATCGCACTAATGAGCCTCTTCTCTTGTGAATTCATAAGACTTTTCTTGTACGCGTTACGTTATTTACTTTTTATTTCACTTCTCTCTGTCACGAGAGATCGTGACGGCTCGTCACGCTCAAAGGATGTCACGTTCCTATGCGTGATGGCGTTCACGCTCATCACACGACAGTTGCGCCCGGTCATCTTGTAATATCCAGAATTCCTAGATGCGCACATTGAATTTCTATGCACCGCGAGAAATACGTTGGATAACTTATGGTAAAAGGGTTCATTGACTCCAAAAGTAAATATTCAGCCGAATCTTCGGTTAAGTTCTCACGAGAGAAATTTTCTGTTTGCTAAATGCAAATTTTCACGGGAAAAAAAAAAAGAAAGAGCCACGATGTAATTTCATGACCGCGACTTCATCGAACGTCGAAGAAATACGTTCGCAAGGCAGCATGTTATTTCCGTACCTACTTATCAAAGTCCACTTCCGGTTTCGCCAGCACGCTTCCTTGCACGCTTATATACGTCTGCGAAAATACACACGTCCCGAGGAACCACGTTATTTATGGAATTGACGTGAATCGAGAGACACGTTATATTTCTCTCTTGCGTAGCGGAAAATCTCACTTAGCATACGCCGGCGCCGTGTGCGCTATCCTGCTGTTTGAATATAGAAAGAAATGAAATAATAGTACGAGAACAGTGTGGGATTGCAATTTGTATCTTTCGAGGGATCAATTGCCATTACTCGTTACAGTGTGTATCCGCATATACATATTTTATCGTGATTACGTAGTAATCGATGTCCTTGACGATCCCATAATGTAAGTAACGCCTTGCGCAAGATCCTAAGCTATCTTGAAAAACCTGGAAACCTGATTGCCGATAAAAGTGCATTGTACTTGGGTGCCTTCGGTAGGAATGTCCGATGCAACAGGATGCAATTCCTTTAGCACGAGGACAGTCGGAGGGAAGAGTAAATGGGACTGTATTATAAAACAGTTACACTAAACTGTTAAATAGCCAATAAGCTAATGGCCATAAGCGGAAGCAGAAACCTTGGTGTTCTCTGGTTATGGGGTATTGGGTGGCTATATTGGAATTCCTCAGTGTAATCGATCGGACAGTCGCTTCTCCATTATCATAAACTATTAATATGCAGGGGGTCAAGTTTCCTGTGGGATCATTCTTGTAACATTACGTTATGGGGCGAAGACTCGCCTAGTATATGTCATTATTAAACTGACGTTACATGCCTTCCCACGTAATTGACACGGGTGTCACGTTCACTGCGTAGAAAGAATCATTTGAAATTTCTCTCTCCCGTTAACGTGGGAGGTAAGAAAGCGATTGTGGACAGAACGAAATGATTTGTCCATAAAATTATGTGCGGTATTGCAGACGCCACGATTTAAACTGCGAAAACGATGTTAAGAATTGTGGTGGAAAAAAAGAATTGTAGTAAAAGATGCATTCTTAAATTCTTCTGGTACACCGTTGCATATTACACCAGTGCATGGCACTGGAGTCCATTTTACATGACAGCTGTCTTGTCATGATTCTTCTAAATAATTCTGGTTCACACGAGTTTCTATCCTGTCTCACAGTGCAGTTGGTATCCATTTACTCCTGGAGAATAATAGTGATTGGACGCAGAGCACAAGTTGGGAAGTGGTCAGTGCGTTTATACCTGTGATAAGACATTGAACTTTACAGGGGAAAGTAACCTCGAAAGTAAGGCAGAGCATTCTCGCAGACGAGGTCTGTGTATGAGTGGAGAAAGAAAATCGAATTGAGAGAAAAGAGAGTAAAAAGAAGTCCCAGCACTGCCGGAGGACACGCACGCGACGAGGACAGGAGGAAAGTGGAGCACGTCTGGGTTTGGCGGGGACGAATAATTTTCTGTAATTTTTTTTTTCTGTCGTCTGCCCCGAGGCGTCGACAGTTTTCTTTGTGCTTGGAAATTATTTTGAAAATCATACTTCGTAATGTCTGAATATAACGTTTCTTGTTCGCTGTCTGCCGTATGGTTCTTTTTTGTTCATTTCTAACGTTATCGAAGGTTGAACCATAGTCTTGAAGTTATTACCGTAGTATATAAAAAAGAGGAAAATAAGATGAAAAAATGAATAACGAATTTGTTCCTTAGTCCAGAAGATCGTAGTTTCCGTTGCTGCAGTGCGCGTTGTGGTACCAGTGCAGGGGGATAATCGTTTGGTATTAACTTTTTGGATTTTGTCTGTATCTGAAAGATGGCCGGTGCAAGAAGCGGCATTGAAAAGGGTAAAGGGAGAAATACGGCCGTGCCATAAATTTTTATCAGGACTCGTTGGTACTTGGGTACAAAAAGTAGCAAGAATCGCCGACGCGCAGAAGAGACTTCCCAACTCAGCATCCTCCAATTACGAGTACAAAGGGGGCGAGCAGACTAAAAAGTACTACCAACTTTCTCGTGGCCCACATACAACTATACAACTACTGTGCTACCTTTGGATTGGCTGTACTGTTGTTGCTCGGCCAACATGACTCTTTCGGACTTTGACTCTATATACTTCATCGTTTTCTTTATTCTGCTTCTGTTCCCCTTAACTTCCTTTCCGCTTTTCCTTTACGACTGCATTTTACTTTTGTTCGCCTCTCGTTGACAAGATAATTTAGTATTGGAAGTATTCATTGCCTCGTTCCTATTTCATTCTTATACTCCTATCTGTTTTAGGTATCCACGTGCATTTCCTCGTGGGCTCTAGAAAAGGCTAATTGGTACTGCCACTGAAAAATCATTATGCCCATGCGTATCTTTATACGGGAATCCTTTAAAGGCTATCCCAAGATCAGGATTACTGTGACACGTTATCCAGGTAGTCTCTTCTTATTCATGGATGTCCATTCTGATTAATCGTGGCTATTCAATGCGGTACCGCAATTCCGTAATTCCTTAAAGTATCCATAAAGTGGAACGTATCAAGATAGGCAGGTAGGGCAGCTGCTGACTTATTAGTCGATATCTGCATATAGAGGATTTAGTGCTTCTGTAACGTCAAAGGATTTATAATGGCTTTTCTTATTCTCACCAGGAAATTCCATGAACTTCATATCAATTTTCCATAAACGAAATTATCATCTTTGACACGTTTCATACACCTGACGAGAGATCCATCTTGTAAGAGCTGCAGAGTTAATGAGTACCAGTATCCCCGTAAAAGAGACTCCTTGTTGAAAAAGAATTATTGACACGTATCGATCCTAGGGCCAGAGTCACATGCTAGATACGTAATCGGCGACGTCCGATAGGTCATGCCGGAAGGTCGTGGTAGTCGCATTAGACCAGCTTTACATGGTCGATATAAAAATAAGCCGTGGCCGCAAGCCAACGACCCCGTCTTGTCGCGCGACAAGTATCGCCAGGAGAGAAAGGTGCATCCGACAAGTTGGAAACGCCGTGACGATGTTGACCTCTATTCGCCTCGTGAAACTGCCGAGAGACATTCCACTTGGCTTTATCTCTCTATTTCTCTTTTATTCCTCTTTCGTCTCTTTATTCATCCCGGCAGTTTACCCGTGCGCGAATTTTAAATAGTTTGATTCGCATTGATTCCCAGCGTACAACATCACGTGTATACAATATAGGTATAAAGTCCAGCCGTTAAATCAATTCGATAAAAACTTTCCACTGAAAAGTACGCTCCTGGCATAAACTGCGGGAATGAAATATCCGGACACTTTGTAAAACCAATTCCGCAAACTCATAGATCTGGTTCAGAGGTCTGTACTGACCTAGAATAATGATAAACGTCAGTAGACTCTCTATTTCTTGACTGTCATGGAATATTGGAATTTCTGAGTAACGAAAAAAAAAAGAGAGAAAAGTAGACGAACGCTTTGTCGACTCGTCACCGTATATCCTCCTTCGTCTTCTACTAGTTCCAATTAGAGCTTCCAATTAACATAAGAAGGATTAATTATAGTCCTGAGCCCTGGTAGGTCAGGTTCACATAGCGCAATACCGTAGACGTTGCGCAATCAAGATCAGACCTCGTGTGTTTTCTGCGTTCCGTTCTTGTTCACCCGGCGATCGCGCTAATATCTATTTACTTCGAAATCCTCTATCTTCCTCCTGAGGTTCTTGGCCGTCAAGGATATCTCCTGGTCGAAAATGCAGAACAACGTTGCACCGGAGGAGAGCACGGTAACACAATATCTTCGTATAGGATAGACAGAAAAAAATGGCTTCTACGGCACTAGCTAATGGTGGTATAGATACCTACCTGCCATGTATGTACGTAATCTACCAGTACGATCCACATACCTCTATGGTCGCTTATTCTTAACGTGATGGATAAGGATCTCTTTACTCCTCTGAGTTTCATCGTCTTTCACCAACTACTCCGTTCGAGACTGTATACTAGGGACAATCCGATCCTTAAACGCTCCATAGTACCCATAAGCAAAATTGCTAGTAGACCTCGTTGACAGCTACGGAAACAGTCTTAACTGTAACCTGTAAATGATTGGTCTTGCGTTGCGAAATATCTTGTTGTTTTCTCGATTACAGTACCACGGGGAAGTCTATTTTTTTTCTTAATTCTTTTTACTCCCGCAAGGTGGCGACGTTCGCATGTTCAGCACGGGACGCTGTGGACAAGTAATCGGTGCCCGGTCTCGGGCCACTGATTTAATACTAACAACGTCAAATGGTGGTTCCCTTTATTCGCACCGTTGCTCCATAGTTACAAGATGTCGCCGCCACCCATTGCGTTCTCGACGTACTGTCGTTCTTTTGGATTTACCTTTTTTTTTTCATCGTCTTCTCTATTCTATTTTTTTTTACCTACCATAGTTCTCCTTCTCGATTCCTCGAATGCCTCGGGTTCTTCCAGGCGCAGCCTAGCGTGAACACCGACCGAGCGTTCACCACCGCCATTACTGTGGTGGAAAGATTATCGACGCGGAATTCGTTCGAGATGACCAGGAGTGTATCCCCCTCTCTTCCGGATGTCATGGCTGTTACGGATGAATAATTCCTTAATCTATCCTTAATCGGAACAGGATTGGATCACTTGTAGATTTTTCTCCAGCTTCGTGGAACATTATTTCTATAAGGCATAGACGCTATTTTACTGAAGGAAGTTAACGTTACACTTCTCTGCAGACGTGTCTCGGTACCTTCCACTACTTGCCTGGCATAAAGTTTCCTGCCGGACATTGAAAAACCTTTCTCATCCAAGTACGAGGCTTCACGTTGTGCTGCGTGAAAGAAAAAAAGAAACATGTAACGGCTAACTACTCCTGGGAAATCTGCCAATTGGCTCGGGTCGTCGTGGCGCGTCGAAAAATTATTCTCACTCCCACCAACCACGGTTCAATTCTCGTTTTATTCGAATCCTTAAGGCTGCTTCGTGTCACGCGTAGCAGAGAGGAGCATAAAAAGTTATCGACAAGAAATATTCTTCGCTGCTTGTTACGTAGATTCTTTTGACTCGATCGACAATAGGTTAGCTCTTTCTGACACATTGTAAATTGTCAAAAATCGAACGGCATCAATCTTCCTTCATTATAATGAAGAAATAATTAAAGATTCTCAGGTAGTACATTACTTTCTGAACGACGCTGAAGGCTAGTTCATCTGCAAGTCTGTCAAACGTCAGGAATTCTTTTTGGGAACTGGACCGTGTCTACTGTGACTATGGTACCTAACCTTAAAAAGTTGATCATAGTTGACGACACACACACACACACACACACACACACACACACACACACACACACACACACAGCGATAGAGTAATTCCTCAGAAAATTAATCGTTAGCAATTTCAATTCTCTCATGGAAGGAGGTTAATCGTCCTGGTTCTGGAAGCATCGCGTGTTGACGATAGGCCTTTAACGAGTCGACATCAAACTAGTTTCACTGATTTTCCGCGGATACATGCGATTTTCCAACCGGCCACCCTTTCGTGTCAGCACGCGCAATACTGTGGCGCGTGTCTATATTCCAGGTAAAAAAACGACTTGAAAACTGGAAACGTACTACAAAATTGGTTAGTGTTCCGTCGAAAAGTTTTTTCCCGGGATATGACTGTGTTAAAAAAAACACTCAAGCTTTTGAACAAGCATCGGGCTAGAGAGCAAACTTGAGGGGGGTGGAAAAAAAAAGAAAAGTTTGGCCAGAACTCGACCGATCGGTTCACAAGAAATAAGAAGCTCCGCTGGGCGAGCGGCCAGTCTGTGTGCCTGTAAAGAAGCCAGTCTGCCAGTAAAGCGAACCAGTAAGCCAGTGCTGTAATAAATTACGATCTTTCGTACCGCGAAGGAGAAGTTCTCTCTTGCCTTGGTCTCCTCTCAGGACTGGCCTCTTTTCATTCCACTAGACTTTGGCATCCACCATCTTAGCAGCTCTCTTGTACTTGGACAAAAAATATATATTCATATGCTATATAGTATACACCGACGTATATTTAATTATTTTAGTTCAATGATTTTTCTCACTTCCATATTGACCATGAAAAAGTAACTAGTTTCTGTTCGATAGAAAGGTAACTAACGAGTACAGGTCCGGTACCTAATGAATACATTAGCTAATTGATCAGCCAATTAGAAGACTCCAAGTAAGCCGATTGCCAATCAACAATCAAATTAACCCGTTGATAAATGATCCTAAATTATTGCGAGGGCGTCTAACGAGCCGTGACTTTGCTCGATACACCCACGAGTCTACTGTGTATTGTATAAGGAAAAATACAAAATGCATCCTGTACGTTAACGTATCCTGCAACCAGTTTGTTATGTACCAACAATGGGGGAAAAAAACATTAGCCCAGCTCACAGTACTCTTATTTTATCTTGCTATTCGTTCGTTATCTCTCTACTGTATTTTAGTTTTACTTTTAACACACAGGCTAAAGTCTAAGCCAGCCTTATCTGTGCATCAGACGTATCGAGAACTGTTGCATGATTGATATCGTACCAGCAGGTTCAAGTCCATTCAGTTGCAAGAATCATTCTCGTATCATTCGCATGACAATGATCCCCAGCCTACGCGGTTGCGTTCAATAAATTATTCGATTACTTACTCTTCATTCTCACACGACTTTCTAGCCTCGGATCATTGCCATTAGCCTAACGAGATTCCACGAAGCGATTGGCCAAGGTATCGGTTTCTTCTCGCGCGGGCTCAAATAATCCTGTGTGTTTTCATCCGACGCGCGCCTCTCGTTATGGCGCCGGCTTAATACCTGGAACATTCGACGAGCATCGCTGGGGCATTCTCGTCCATGCGTGATTTCATAATGCAATTACCGTCGCGACCATGCAAGTCATCCATCACGATCCGACGCGTCGCGACGCCTTTGACCGATAGTTGGATCGGGAAAGAAACGCTGTGGCTTTCCAATCTGGATTATATGTGTAATTATATATATATATATATATATATGCATAACTAATGGCAATAACGATGTATGTAGAGTTCTTATATATATTTTTTTATATTTAATATGGTAATTAAGTATGATGGTAATATTCCACATTGAATTAAACGCTGTTATATATAGTATCGAATTTCCTGTAATTTCCTTAAGGAATACCTTAAAGTTGCTTTGAGTTTTTATCGATGGTTTCTATAACGCGTTTGCAAGGCACACGTGGAAAGTTTTTAAGGTATCAATACGCGAACGTACTCATATGGTGCCATAGCGGAAATTGTGTTACCGATACAGTTAGTAATTAATTCATTATGCTATCCGGGCCGAGTGTATTGACACTGAGATAATTATATTCAGTGAAAAGGTATGATTATTCTCCAGGGTACTTTGTCCTTTGCAAGACCTCCAAGTATTTCATGTATTTATATTTACTCCAGACGAGCATGGCTTTGGTCCTCGTGGTCCTCGAGTACCAGAGATATTCTTGGATGCAAGTTTCTTTCGCATAAAGCCCGAGTTTCATGTCGCTAAAAGCCCCTTCCCCTTGACTGAAAAAGAAACGACGTCGATTATAGGCGTCGCGACGCTTTGGCACTCCAGACTATGGAATTTTTAATTATATAAAATAAAACAATTTTCGCAATACATTCTGATCCACGTGTCAAACTTTTTTCTACGTCTGACCCAATGGACGGCTCAAGAGAGCTAATAAAAGTTTAGCTTGAACTAAGTGAAAGTGATTCTAAATTTTTTTTACAATTCTCAATGACCGGCCAAGACATTGAAATATTCCCGGAGGCGTACCAATAAGACGCGCCTTTAAGATTTTTTTTTCGACAAGCGCCCATTTCTCTTGCTCCGACGTTCGCGGAACCTACTGCACGCGTGTCGAGGCCATGGATACACGACGCCCATATATGTGCAAAGTGTCTATACACTTGGTGCACACGTAGGTGGATCAATTCAAGCAGGATATCGCGTATGTGGCCCATCCGAAGAAGAGGATGGTTTTGCAAACAGATATTTTTAATGGCGAAAGCACTGATAGCCTCAGGGCGTCATGGAACCGGGACTGAAGAGACTTTCTCCATACTTACAGCAAAGTGGTTCTTCGGTTCCTTTCGATCGATCGATCTTCCGATGGCCATTAGCATTTTATATAACGTCTTACGGAAGGAAAGACCAAGTCATCAGTTTCCGTCTCCCTGATCCGGAAGAACATGTGCACCAGGTGGTACACGGTAGACTGGACCTACTGATGGGATCCTATCATCCTGCACCTGTCTACCTGATCCTGAAACCATTCTTCCTCCCTGGTCACATCATCCGGTACTCCATATCCATCCGGTAATTGAAGCTCTGCCTATACCAGGCAGGCTCCTGGAGTCTCCAGCATCCATTATCCATATATAATTCTCCAAGTGCCTACCATAATCTATATCCGCTCAGCTTACAACTAGACCTTGTGCACGATAAATCGTGGTTGCGTTTCTTCAACAACGGTAAAAGTGGCCTTGCTGCATTGGGCCGGTTTTAACAGTGCAGGCTATACTTTTAACCGATCTCAACTCCACGGGCTGCAACAGTCGGGTATAAGTCGGTGGAGTAAAAAAAAAAGAAGCGGATGAGACTTCGGTGTAGGTAGGAGGTTGGAAGTGAAGTAGAATCGATGTGGTAGGAGGCAACGTATAAGAAGAATCAGAAGAAGAGAGGAAGAGGACTGAAAATAAAGAGATAAGAGTTCAGAGTTAACCCAGACTGGTTGTGTCGATCCGGCAGTCGCGTGGACATGGGATTACGACTATCTATATGTATACATAACGTATACAACCAGTGCTTAGTGCACACTTACGTAAATCTTCTTGTGTGCAGTCAGGTGGCTTACAGGTCTTACCTGAATCTCAGTGTGTTAACCATCTCCCTCTAGTGGTTCCCCTTTCTCCATCAGTGTGTGCTTAGTGTGCTTACTCGCGAAGACGAACTTCCCTTCTTCTTACTGACTCTCCTTCTTCTTGCTTGGAGCACACCGCGCTCAAGTGGGGAACGAGAAGCGCACCTGACACCCGAGCTCCCTGAAAATCCAAGAGGTGCTCCAATGCGTTCAGTCCTCCTTGGTCTCGCTCGCCGCCAGGATCGAGGATCGCATCCGTGACCCGAAACCAATCAAACGGTTTTGATCGTCCAAGATCACATTGAATAAAAAAAATATCTTGAGAAGTGCCGAAGCGACCCCCGTCGAGGGACGCAAACTGGTGAAATAAATAAATGATAAAACTAAGTGATTTTACACAATCCGCCATTCTGTAAGGAACTGTAAGATAAACTAAAAAAAAATCTCATACGAGAATTAATTAAAAGTGTACTTTGTTGTTGGTAAAAAAAATAAGAACCCAAAAACGAAAACTCTGTGATTATTCGTCGTCGCTGGATTTTTTTTCGAGAATCGACGTTGTTGATTTATAACGATCGATTAATGTAGCACGAGCAAGTTTAAGGACGCAAGACTACGAGCTGCGGATTTATAATCGCTAACGGTACAATCGTAGGAATGTATCGGGCAACAGGTGCCCCGTTCGATAGCTGATAATATTCTTGAATGGTAACGAAGTGCCGGATTTATGAGATTGTGTATAGTCCGTGAAAAATTGTAGACTTGAGTCCGCACTGAGATTTCCTTACAAGTGAAAGCTTTGGTGCTGGTTTATTGACGGTCTTGGCTGTACCCAGTTGAAACGCTACTGTACAGAAACAACATATAACTTGATTCCGTATTATCGTTACGAGTGAACCTTATCTATCGTTACGATAGCGACCCTATTAAATGTCACATGAAATTTCTGACATCAGAGCGAGTCTTTGAATGGACAGCGAATAGGTCGACAAGTGTATAAGACCGAAAGGGAATAATTTAACTGGCATAAAGTATATCGTTGAGATGCGTACGATCGGGATTGGCCGGAGCGAAGAAGATACGATTGGGAGAGGTTGACAGATACTTGAAGCGATCGATCCACGAGGTGGAGAATTGAGTAAGGATCTTTATACGTCTTCGAAGTGAACTGGCTGAAAGCTTTTGCGCCCTAACGGTAACCATGTCGTCGGCGAAGAGTACCACGAAGACGGGAACCGGTCTGCAGAAGTTCTATAACAGTCCGCAATGGTCGCCGAGCGGAACGCAGAGACTGGCAAAGGCACGCAGCAGTCCGAACATTGCTAAACAATTGTCAGTGTCTGGTTCCAATGTTAGACAGTCAACTGTCAATAAGTCCGAGGAGAAATCGATCGGCAGCAAGCGACAGAATTTAATCGGCGTCAACAGGACGACAAATACGAGAGTGACGCGTACGACAAAGTCGGCCGTTGGAAACGTGACTGTTGTGCAAATTTCCGGCTTGGAAAGCGACACGAGCCCCATCGTCGCGAACAAGTCATCATCGGTGATCAGGTCGAAACAGCTTAGTGACACTGGTAGACATAGCGCTAAGGTCATCGCGGTGAGTAAGAATGACTTTAAAAAGAAAACGAAGGAAGGATCTTCGTGTACTATCTTAGAAGATCGAGCTTTGCTCAAGAAGGGTTTGAATTCGGCGCCAGAAAAGATTCCCAGGAAACCGGATGCTCTGCGTGGTAAAAAGAGTCTCAATCGTTCCATGAGTTTATGGAACGTTCCTGCAGACTCTGATAATTCGAAGAATCGTCAGGCTGTTAATGAACGTAAAGATACTAAGGTCAATGGAAGTGATCAGAAATTTGGATTGAACAGGACTACCAGTCTTTGGAGCGTCCCTTCTGATCCTAATGCTAATGCCAGGATGGCTAGGACCAAATCAACTTCCGGTCTGAGACCAAGTCGTATTCCGTTGCTCACTCATCATTTTTCAGGGAAATCTGCTAGCGCGTTATCTCTCGCTGATCTATCTCAGGTAGATCGTAGCGTTGAGAAGAATCGCGATAATGAGCGGGATGAAGTTGATCGATCGATGGACGAGCATATTTATGAGAATTGTAAGGAGCCCATTGCGAAGATGGAGGAGACTGTACCGATTTATGAGAATATGAAAGACAGGCAGGTTCAGGAAAGCAAAAGTCTCGGTGTAGAAATAAAAAAGAAGGAAGTGACTAGGACTAAATCGGTTCCTTTAGAAATTCTCACCTGCTCCGATCTGGAGAAGCAAGCTCAGTTATTGATGGCGGAATTGGACGAGGATCTTGAGAAGCCTAAAGAGATGGTGACGAGAATTGATCTGAATGCTTGTCGTGAGAATCTTGTTAGAAGCCGAGAAATCCTTTCGAGAAGTAAAGAGAATTTGGACAGGAGCAGAGAGGAGTTGGCCAGGAGCAAAGAGAGTCTGACAAAGAGCCAAGAGACTCTGGAGAGGAGCCGAGGATTCGCAAAGAGCCACGAGAGTCTCTTACGAAAAGAGCCGGAAATGAGTATTCAGGAGATCAGAAGGAATTGGGAGAACCAGATAAAGAAATCGCAAGAGCAAGAGACGCCTGAGACAAGGAATAAGATTTCTAGCAAATCGAAGATCAATAATAATAGCATCGCCATAACTAAGAAAACTTCTGTCGCAATAATGGCGGACAAGGATCTCGACACGTCCAAGAAAAACACCGGACTCAAGAGAGCTAAAGAAATCGAACAACTCGTCAACTTCTTCAACTGCAAGAATACTGAAAATTCCGTTACTAAAGAGATAATTCAGCAAGACTCCTGGACCAAATCGAAGGACCCTGTGACACCATTGATAGCACAAACTAAAAATTGCAAGAAAGATAAGGACAAGGATGAAAAGAGCAATGGATACGTATCGGATGGTAATTGTTCGGAAGATAGTGGACATATGAGCAATGAGAATGACGTAGAATGGAAGGAACGTCACGAGGAATTAAAAAATCTTAATAAAAGCGAAGAATTCCTAAAAGGGATCATTAACGATCTAGATGCCAGTTTGGAACATACGATAGAAGTTTTCGATGCGAATCCCATAGTAAGGAGATACGTGCCAGAAGAAAAAAAGATGACAGAGAAGAGTCTCTCGACATCCAGTGGTGCAAGTAGCATAGACAGCTGGGAAGAGAATTCCAAGACTTCTCGTGGAAGCGTTGAAGAGCGTTGGAAAACATTGCCTAAAGCGGTATCCACACCGATAGCGGCATCTATACAGCAACAGCAGCAACAGGTCACCGTTAAGTCTACGCGATATCGCACTCAGGTAGAAGGGAGCAGGGGCAGGCTTGGTAGTAGTCAAACAAGAATTTCGAAATAAATAAGACAAAAATTCTCCACCTTTTACTTTTCATGTTTCCTGGAATTTCCTTGGATTTTGTCATTTTTCTTTATTGTTAGCTACTAGCTCATAAACCTAGACTGCAGGTGTATACAGGCACAAATCAATCTTAAATAACACAGAGGATAATTTTATCGCCCGGGGTCTTAAATACATTTGCTATTTTTAATATACTGATAAATTAATAATTCCTCTTTATCTATTTTTACTGACATAATAAATGCTTGCATTAACGAGCTTTAACTAGAATTTATTGATTTTCTTTTTGAAAATTTTTCGAAAAAATTGATTTTTCTAATCTCATCTTTTTTTGGGTTTAGATTTTCTTCAGATCTGGCGCTCTGGAACGTTTGGAGTCGCGGAGGGATGAGAAACTCACGGGACACATTATATTACTTCAGGCACGTTGCCGCGGTTATCTTGCTCGCCGGAAGCTCAACACTCTCAAGGTAATTGGCTCCCGGTGCATTTCCGTTAGCGTCTTACAAGTCATGGGAGTCGCAATTGAAATTTTTATGTGTGATTCGCCATCATTATTCCGTCGTCATTGAACAATCGTATTTAGACCAAAACTGTCTTATCTCATCGCAGTTGCAAGATCTTGCAGTGAGATGCATTCAGAGAAACGTAAGGAAGCTGATGTCGGTACGAGAATGGCCATGGTGGAGATTATACGTCAAGGTGGCACCATTGCTGAACGTTCATCGAACGGAGGATCAATTGAAGGCGCGAACGGTAAAGCTAAAAAGGAATAGCTATTAAGAAAAGAAAAAAAAGTTATTTAAATTATATTCAAGGAATCAGCTAAGAGACTATTATCAGGTTGGCAAGAGACTCATGGCGTGTGTCTCAATAATAAATTTATTCCGTCACACTGTTCTCTTATGCTTTGAACGTATTCGAGGTTTGAGAGAATTCGCTCGATTAACTCGCCAGACTAACTCAGCCATGGACGAGGACTTAATGAGTTTGGCTTTACGACTCGAATAAAAAGGTCCGAAACGAGCCTTGCCAGTTTTCTTGCCACAGTCTTACCGGTTTACCACCGAATAAGAGCGAGAGAGATATCAAATGAAAAAGAGAGAGATTACTTCCACGAATGAAACCCTCTAATCGATTCTTCTCTTAATGATTTGCAGGAAGAACTCGAGATTCTCAGGGCGAAGGTCGAGAGGCTGGAGCAGGAGCGCAACCACCTGAAACATGATAATGACAAGCTCGAGGCTAAGGTAAGTCCAAGAACAGATAAGGAGACCCTACTAACGATGATGATTCGACTTTTTTTCTTATTCTTTGTTCCTCTTAAACTGCACTTTTTTTTGTTTGGTCCATTTAACACTGTGTGCTCGTAACGTCATCTCGAAATAGATCAATACGTGGACAGTAAACACTGGCCCTGGGCCAAGTGTTGCACCAAAGAAACCTTATCGGCTTTGGAATTGAATGGGTGTCAGACAAATATATCCGGTTCCTGATTACCGTCTCAATGAGGAAGGATGATAATTTTTAACATCTTTTTTACCAAATTTTTATAAGCGTTAATTAGTCGCCAGCATCCAGGGATCAGGACGTTAACCTGGTCTCTCACTTTGTGAACAACTTTCGCACCTGTTCCCACTGAAACGGACCATTGCCAAAGAGACAGAAGTCGCACAGAACTGGTGTAGAGTATAACTAAGGGAAAGCAAAGTCAGGGAGACAGATGAAGAACCAGAGAGATGAAACTAAAGAGGAGCTTTAGTCATCAGAAGACGAAGGAACCAAAAAAAAACCAATGGAAATCTCCTAATGATTCCATACGTATTATTAACTCTGTCACGGACATCAGTCTAGTCCTCCTTAGGAGAGGCTTTCTTCGCAGCTTCTATTTTATCTACACATCGTTTCGAAATCCCTATGTAAACTCTGTTTGGGGGGATGAAACCTGCTTTACGCTTTTGACCAAAAATTATTTTTTCCACTGTGTGGAAAGTACAGCATAACTCGAACTCGCCCGGGGCGTTCCCTTGGCTCGGTCGTATAGCCGTCAGGTCGTGTTGCATAATCTTTCATTTTAACAGCTACATATAACGCTATTGGGATTTTGTATACATAGGTTCCAAAAGAAAATTTTGGTTTACATATACGAGACATGTTTAGCTATACGCCATACATTTGTCTATCTGAGAAATGGGTTAGAGACATCGATATATGCTTTAGGTACAAGACTTCGTCTATAGGTACATTAGTAATACGAGTGGTAGTTGGTGGCTGTGTTATTTAACTAACCCAAATTCATAGAGAAACTATCTAAATGAAATTACTTGCTAACGAGTGTAGTGTACTGATTAGGACGCGATGTGAATTTTTGCGGGATTTACGTGGAAAATGCATTGGTGTCACTCACTGTGTCCTCCTTTCGATTCTGCATAGAGTTGACTGTTTCTTTATTTTTTCTTCCCTCTGTTTTCAACTTCTTTTTTTTTCTTTTTTTTCGCCATCGAAGAGAACTTGGCCTTTGGCCAAAACAGTCCGCTTCGTCTCAGAATAACTTCGGAGGTGAACACCTCCTCCACTGGGGATACACCTCCGAATAAACCGGGTGGCCGCAGACGGGTGCCAGTTGCACCGTAACTCTTCGTGCGTTCGGGTGTCACGGTTACGCAACGAACGAAACGAGCGACTTTTTTTTTTTGGAAAAAAGAAAAAAAGATACACGTTTGTTATTGCGAAAATTTTTTGCGGGAAGACTAATTGTTACGATCAATTAAATTTTGACTGATAGGTATCAACTTGAGATTGATCGTGAGTGACAGGTAGCAATGATACATTTAAAAGGGATTGAAATTGTGTTACGTAAAAATCCTTAGCAATCTTATCGGATGAAGGATGGATTATAATGATTTGTCAATCTATTATCTGTTCATGATTGTAGTATGTTGAGGTAAAAAAAAATCATTATTCATAATGCCTTTATCACCTACGACATTTGTCGGCCGTATACCAACGAGTCTGGCCAGCTCAACGAATTTCGATATCTACAACGACTCCTCCAGATCTAACGAGCCTGTACGAAAATCATCAACGAGTAATCTAGCCAATGGAATCATGGGAAATTTCTCAAAGAGACCACCACTGCCTCCAAATCATTTCAAAACTCGTCCACTGAATAAGATTGCTGTTATCAAACCAAACGCCAGTCCAAAGATTATTAGCAGAAGTCCATCTCCGAGTTTGTCACTGAGCTCCAGGAGTCATAGCGCCTCGACGCCCGTTAGGATGCCTAGGTCCTCTTCCGTTTGTTCCTCGAATTCGTATGGCGGCACTTCGCCGACGCCACGAAGACTTTTTCCTCAAGAGAGCTGCACACTCGAGCTTGATGATTTGGAAACGCGCGAACAGGCACCTGTGGTTTTTGACGCTAGTCTCAACTTTGTATTGGGTATTGAGAAGCAAAAGGTACGACAATCGTTCAAACCCACTGCGGCTCATCTGGAGCCCAGGACCGCGTCGTCCTATTTGTCGTCAAGGATTCAACAGTTCCTTCAGCGGACTGATCATGTTATGGACGAGTGGAGGAGTCTTGGTCACCGGGATGAAGTTGAGGAAATTAAAAGTCTTACTTGTCTACCGCATAATGATAAGCATCGACCACTTGGCAGGAGCCGCAGTGCTACCAATATCATGATCAAAGGCTTTCAATACTTTAGTAGATCCAACAGCATCGCCAAAAGTCCCTCGGGATCGCTTTCGCGTCTGTCCGAAGATAGGACGCTGTCCGAATGTCCCGATGAAGAGGTACAAAAGAAAACGAAATGACGTTGTCGAGCGTGTTAATGTTTAACTAATTATTTTTTGTATCAGGAATTTATTTAGAAAAATTAACTCTTATAATATACAGACATTGTAAATGGATTTAAGTAATAATACAGTATGATTTTGTTGTAACAGCTAAGCGAAATGACAGCTGACTTCGCAGAGGAACATTCAACGTCGACTTTGGCAGCTGAGAGAATCGACGCAGAGACTTCTGAGCGTCTTCGTCTGGAACGTGAACTCCAGGACGTTACCGACGCTAATAAGAATCTTCAGCAAACTACCGAACGACTGGAAATGGAATTACTTTACGCGAGAGCAGCAGACCTTAATGGAGTTGCGTCAGATGGTGAGGATGGCGAAGATGGTGGTGTCTATAAGCAACGATACGAGCACGCGGTACGCGAGTTGGAGTTCACCAAAAGAAAAATGGCCCAGCAGCACGAGGACGATTTAGAGCAGTTGGTTGGTCTCAAAAAACAATTGGAGAAGAAGGTAAGCTAAAAGGCATTTTCTTTTTTTGCATCTTTTTCATTTATCCACCGCAACCTTTCTCACGTGATATACCGTTTCTTTAACGGTCATTTTATATAATCCGGTTAAGGAACTAGTTTAAATGGATTCTTGTGAATATCTAGCTAGCTGACGCGTATGAAGAAGTCGAGGAGCAGCGACAAGTGGTGGGTCAGTGGAAGCGACGCGTTCAGAAGTTGAACGATGAAATGCATGATCTGAGATTACTCCTTGAGGAACAGACCGCCAGGAATAATCTCCTCGAGAAGAAGCAACGCAAGTGAGTAAAAGAAATTCATTCTGACACGATAGCTTTCGACAGTAAGATTAACGATTAGGCATCGGTTGTGGCGGCCACACTGGACGTCTGGGAAGTTTTTGGATTCTTGTTTTACGTACACGTATTTGTAATATACCGTTTGCACTTGCCAGCTAGTGAGCTTTCGCTATTCTCATTTTATTAGGCTCCTCAACAAGTGTTTGGCCTACGGCCAGACATCTAACCCACAGGTGAACTATCGCTAACCCTGGCATCCCTCAGACATATTGAGAATTAAATGAAACATGTCCGTAATGGACTAAGAGAGAATATGATTCATTAGTTTTGATGGGAAAGTAGTATTTATATTAATACAAAATGATGGTGTTTTTTTCAATCGCAGGTTCGATTCCGAGACTCAAAATCTTATGGATGATCTCAGACAAGAGAAAGCTCAGCGCGAGCGACTCGCCAGAGAGAAGGAAATCGCTATTGCTGAGAAATTCACTATTGAGCAGAATTTGAGTGTAAGAATAATAATTTGTTTGTATCATTGATCAATGAATGTGAGACTGTAGATGTAGATGAAATTAATAATTTCGTTTTCTATGCACAGGACGCCAGACTCGAAATAGAATTGAAAGAAGAAAGACTGCACACACTAACTCAGGAACTAGAGGAATTGACATTTGGAGGCAAAACTGAAGAAGAAGTAGCACAGTTGAAAAAAGCGAAGCATGAACTGGAGAAGAAGACGAAGGACCAAGAGGAGGAACTTGATGATCTTGCTGGTCAGGTACAACTCTTGGAGCAAGCTAAACTTCGACTGGAAATGAGCATAGAGCAGCAACGCAAAGAAATGCGAAAGGAGATGCAGCAACGCGATGAGGAACTTGAAGACGTTCGTGGAAACGCGCATAAGAAGGTCAAGGCTTTAGAGTTGCAACTGGAAACCGAACATGAGGAAAGAACGATACTACTTCGAGAAAAGCATGAGTTGGAACGTCGACTAGTTGCTATTGAGGAACAGGACAGAACTGATCGTGCAGCCGAAGCTGAAACTACACAACGGTACATAAATATACTTTTCTTAAACAATCTATTATCTCTTCTATATCTTTAATCTCCGTCTAACATAATTTTCGTCTTTCATGCAGACTTAAGAGAGACCTCAAGAGAACACGAGCACTCCTCAGAGATGCCCAGACAATGCTAGAACGTTCCAAGGGCGATTCGGCTGGAAAAGCAGCTCTTCGCCAACTGAAGAATCAACTGGAAGATGCTGAATGCGCTAGAGCTGCAGCTGTCAAAGCTAAACAAGCATTAGAACAGGACCTTAACGAAACACAATTAAGTCTTGAAGAAGCTTCTCGACTGAGGTCAGAGGCTGAAGAACGTGCAAATGTAGCTTGCAGAGAGCGGACTGATTTGAGGTCCCAGCTGGAGGAGAATGAGGAAGAATTAGCAGAGGTAACTAAAAAAAAAAAAATTGTTAATGTGACAATTACCTATAAAGAACATTTGATTTAATTATGTTATCCGTGGTTTATAGATGCTCAAGAAGTATCGAGCTGCCGTTCAACAAGTATCCACAGAAAAGGCACAACTTCAAGAAGCGCAGGTGCAGATTGCTACCCTCGAGGCTGAAAGATCTTCTTTGAAAGATCAACTCTCCGAACTCAGTCAGAGATTGGAATCCGTGGAACAACTGGGTGATCCAACTGCTAATAGCTTAGCGACTAGACGTCTGGAATTTCGTACGAAAGAGTTGGAAAGTAAACTTGAACTGGAGCAAACTACGAGAGCTCGACTTGAAGTTAGTATTTAATATCTAGTATTTCCTATATCAGTAAAGTTTAACAGAGTAGTAGTACCAGCAAAGGATATATGTTTGATTTTAACTTTGTCCAGACACAAATAGCCAGATTGAAGGAAAATGTAGATAAGCTACAGACAGAAACTGCTATGCTACGGACCAAGGAACAGAACGCGCAGGATGCTGCGCGACGTCTTCAGAGATCTTTGCGCGAAGCGCGAGATGAGGCTAGTGCTGCAGCTGCACGAGAACATGAGGCTACACGTGCACGTCGTGACGTGGAAAAAACTTTGGAAGCTGCTGAAGCAGAGACAAAGATTGCTCGGGATGATCTGCGATTGGCTCTTCAAAGAATTGATGATTTACAAAGTGCGATACAAGGTGAACTCGATCTTGACTGCAGTGAGGAAGCAACGACGGACAATAGCGACAGGTACATAAATACATAATCTACATAAATACATCTACATAAATAAATTACGCAACAATCAAAAAACATATTGTGCGGATATTCATAGTTATATGTTTCATAGTGACTGACCGACAAGGCGGGAGGATCTCGATTTCGAGACCAAGGACGAGGAAGCTAACTGAGAAGATAAGCAGCGAGTGAATGAATAAAGATAAGAAATAAAGAATGCTCCAAAAGTAATGGGATCCCATCAACCAAGGAAGGAATAGCTCTATATATCTCACGGAATTGATAACGCCGCAGATATTTGTTGTTTTTTCAAGCGCGTTCTTTTCTGACACGCAAGGAAAGAGGAAACTTGGAGAACTTAGAAACGTGTAGATTTCATTTTGTATTATTGAATCGTAAACGGAGATGCCGTTAAAGATGCGCGTACGTGTTCGTCGCGAGTATAGTATTATTTTTAATATTTAGACAGATAATATAAATATATATACACCAAGAATAATGGACAAGCTGATATATCATCGAGATGACTGTCTCGAGCATATGACGACAGATTTTTCAAAGATAAGAAAGAAAAGGACCTGAATAATCTGGCGCGTGCGCGTACGGCAAGGAGTATACTCGATGCTGGGATTTGACCTGATATAATAATATATACACAATTATCCAGTGATCTTTTTATACTTGCAATGTATCTCGTTGCTCGTGGCCATTTTTCTTCTACGTGTTTCGTGCACTATCATGCTCTTTGATTTCTTTTTTTTTTTGGTGCTAGCGTCTTTACGATTGTCAGCAATCTGTCTTCCAGTTTTCTTGAGCTCACGTGACCCATGATAATTCTTGGCCACGGATGACCATTTCTGCTTTTCGGCAGGCTTCGCGCGTATGCGCCAATTTTTTTGTGTAATATGTTTATGGTACAGTTTATATATATAGTATACATATAAATATACTATAAATGGGAATTAAGACCCAGTCGGTGCCATTGGCTGGATCCTGTTCTATCCCCTTTTTGCTAGGCCGTGCGGTGGCCCATTTAAACCCTTTCTTTAATCACACGACATTATGCCTGTCAAACGCTGTCAACTGGGGTTCACTAACTATTTGTATAAAATGATCCGCGAAAGATGATTACAATTATGATAATTTAGATGTTTAAGCCCGTGTAAGGACTTCGTGTAACTTATTGCTTTGTAAAATGCAAATCTTATTTAATTAATATCGAGGTTTTTAATTATATGTCTCATTACCTCTTCCCAATGCTTTTACAGTTACTTCCAACTCGTCGATTTGCCAAAATTTCTCAGTGATGTATATTGTGTAATCATTTTCAGGCACTCTAATGAGAACGCTTTTTAACAATATAGTTTTTGCAATAGGTGTTCAGATGGACAAAATTACCGTAACCTTCTTCCAATACAAATATTTGTAGTGTTGAAGGAGTAATGAATAGAAAATAAAAAGTATATATATCTTCATGAAAGTAAGTAATTACACGCTTGATTGAAAAATTTCATCAACATTTCGTTCTAGTGTAAAACCGTGAAGTAGAAAAAATCTAATTACACAATTATCTATTAAACTGTGTATTAATGTGAATGACTAGCTTTAGAGCTCATGATAATATTACGAGACCCATATAATAAACAGATTTGAAAGATTTTTATTACCAGTTAAGCACGCAAGAGACCATGAATCACTGTTAATTAAAAAATATCAAAATGGCTGCATACACTGACGAATTATACAAATTTCTAGTAAAGGCTCTTGAAAGTCCTCTCTCTGTATCATACGTACGCTACGTTCGTTTGGACATTCGCCATATAAATATATGGTAATAAGTACCATCAAGAAGATAATAGTGCAATAATAGGAGTTCACAGCTCTCTGTACAATTACCATTGAAGTGGTGGGTACGTTTTATAGAGGTTAGTACTTCAAAGACAATTACATATAATTGTGTGGAATATTACAGTTAAAAATTAAGCTCTCCGCCTTTTAGTCCTGCAGTGAACTTGCCTTATAAAAATTGATTTCGTTCGTTCCCACATTTTTAGGGAAAAATAATAACGAATTACTATTTATTATTATATTCGTTACTGTCCACTCTCCATTAGTCAAATCGATCACCCGTAAACCACTTCCTTTTTCGCTGTTGCTTCAATTATTCGCAGATTATTTCTTTTCCGTTTCTCAATACGTATCTACGGTTATAATTGTATTAAACACCTACATAAGCATATATCTATATACAGTGACTGTACGCACGTGTAACGAGCCAAAGAATATATTAGAGCACATGTAGAGTACATTAGAGTTCATACGACCTGCACATAAATATCTTATCAGTGGCAATTAATTATCCTGAAGCGAGTAACAATATTTACTGACTCTATTTGTATATTTTTATGGAGTATCCAATTTATATTTTCGGGGTATAATGAGAGTGCTTTTTCGCATAAAGAAAGATAAAGGACAAAAATAAAGAGAGAAAAAATTGACAAAAATTTAAACATATCTTATGTTGCTTTTTTCAAGATCTTTGATACATTAGCAATATGATATGATAAATGATATGTGAACACGTGTGCGAATGTGTATAAGGATGAGGTAGGACTGGGATTGTGTGTGAAAGAGAATGAAGCGACTGTTGAATGAGTCGGTAAAGAAGAGTGGATAGAGAATGGATAAGGTGCTTTGAGTCAGTAGACAAGAGAGTGTAGAAGTACAGGAACGAAAATAAAAGAGTGATTGGTGAAACGTGCAAAAATCAGCGTGCTGCTACTCAGTCGTTCGTATTTTTCATTTTTCAAAAAAAAAGCGCTCACAGTATACATACATATATAACCTTAATGACGCGAATGAATGATTATGTGTAGCCTAACATATATTTTGTTTCGTCTTTGCAATTTCTTCTAATCTCTTATCACGTTTCCTACGTGTTACAACCGGTACTAACTCATACTATTTCGTGTCTTAACTGGATACACAGTAGGTGGTCCAAGAGCAAAATAAGCAAACGATACGTCGAACCACCATTAGAGGCACGAAGTCTCTAATCTAATATAAATAAGTCGCGCAGTGCATTTTTTACCATACAATTACAAAATATTAATTAGCAATGAAAGTTTGCAAAATAAATTAGCAATACTCAAATCTCACAGTATTTCTATTATATATTATAAAAACGAATCATACAGTTCTCTCCTATTAATCACATCGACAATAACGTGATTATCGTATTCACAACAGAAATCAGCCCATCGATTTGTATATACATATATATCTATAGCACAAATTCCATAAAACTATAGAGAAGCAGCGAATGGCTTGTAAATACATAAAATTACACATTTGTAGAAAACCTTTTCAATGACCCACCCGAACGATTTATTCGCGCATATCAAGAAAAGAATAACAATCAGCATTGCTTATCACTGATTAATAATTTTAAGATTGGGTAAATGCTGTCGGGTAAATTAAACGCGAACATGGTATCGCGGTTAAAATTGAAAATGGCAGACGTTATTCAATCGCATTTTGAGATACGTCATTAGATACAAAACGAGACTACATATGCAGAATGTACAGGACGTAATTTACCAACCCACGAAATCGCATTGGCCCACCTAATAATCAAGACTAATAATGCCAACGTATCCTATATACACATATACTATTATATATGTAATAATCATATATGCATATACACATGACATCTGCTACCTCACACGTGCGGATTTTCACACGATTCAACGAGGCGCGATACCGCAATTCCGCCTGATGATACACGAATAAAATGATTCTGTTCCGATGGTAAATTAGTAAGCGTTCATGATAATAATAAGCGCTTTAAATTCAGTATCAGCGCGATGATATTAATTCGAATAATCCACACCCAGCCAAGCAACCTATACATTGGTACACAGTAGTATTACGTACAGCAATATCGGTCATCAGATTATATGCAATCAATCAGTCTATCATCAGTCTATTCCCTGGTGAATCACGTAGTCGGAGGTTCACGGGTTTCATTATTTATACGATTGAGAAAGCGACTTCCTATTCGTGATAAATCATAAATATCGGGATTAACAAAGTGACACGGTATTACAATTACTTATTAAGATTGTATGACAATGATAGTCGCTTTATATCACGTATAAATGCAGTGATTGTCTATAGAAGTTAATTAATCCAAATCCACATATACGATTTTTATTATATCCGAAAGAGATAATGGACCAAGATAAAAACAAGGTGTTCGTCCACCCACTGGTATGTATCACTGTGTATATAACGATCATACAAGAATTCATAATAGTTTATTAGTTTTGTCGTAAAAGCACATTTTTAGGTTAGGTCGCAAACACGTGCTGCTACGTTTGGCGCCTTAGAACGGCAATATCTGTACACGCGAACATTTCAGGTAGTCGTTGTTACGGCTCTCAGAGACTACTGTACTGACTCTTGGTGGTATTGGTAGAAAATTAGAAAGACGTTTGAGAAAAATATTGAAGACAGAAACCATACAAAGTGCAATAACCTCGTTGTGTTGTACACATGTCTGCGTTGTGCATGTCGCTTTAATAATTGGAATTCTCTTGGCAATCGCGTGGACGTAGTCTTGGTGGTTCGTGACAAGATTTTACCAGGTACCGTGTGCACGAGAGCAAAGAAACGAGAATAGAATGCGCGGTAAATACGTTATATATATATATATGCCTAAGTAGATACAGGATGTAAATGGTGGAGTGTAAAGGCATGTACATACGTGCATGCAAGTAAACTAGGCAGAAAGTTTCGAGTCTGGAGCAAGGAAGGCGACATTATTAACGCGCGGTTTACATAATGTCGTAGTAAAAGTCGATAAGCATTATCGTACCGCTTTCACATTCTAAGTATCTGCACTTACGTACACGTAAATAATTATAGCACCTCTTAAGACTAAAAACCACGATAACTCCTGTGGTGTAATTATTAGACGCTTTTACAGAATAATTCGTCGATTATCATTTATAGAATTATAGTAGTGATATCGTTCGTGAGAAATATTTTGATTGAATTAATTTAAATTGCAAAACAGCAGAGAGATCAAAATATATGATTGATCCTCTGACGTGCTATTACTTGAGTATGTTTTACCGCGTTATCAAACAAAAAATTTATCATCTATCATACGTAGTGACTAGCCAATATCTTAATAGACTATATTGAGATGAAACGCTGTGTCCAATGCAATAATATCCGGGATGTATGACTGGCGAGTGCGCATGCGCGGATGCGAAACGACAGATTATTTTAGAAATCCGACCACGCGTGGAGGCAACAGCACGAGATAAGAGAAAAAGCTATAGGAAGAAGTTCGTGCATTCTCACGCTGTTGAGATTGAGCTACTCTGCGTGCTCGTTAGCATCCACGTGGTGTGATTGTTGTTTTTAGTAAATTTCTTGGTCGTTTCTTAAGAGTGTCGAATAGTTTCAAAACGGTACCGAATACAGGAGCTTCTTTTTTTAATGGTAAGTTCAATTCGGGTTATCGAGATCTAACTTTAAAAAGAACATTTCTTTGGACTTTTCAGAGAAAAATTATTTCTACGCTCGTCATCGTTTTACAGGGAATACGCACTACGTCTGGGGGAATAGAATTTCTCGCCGGTAATCCGGGGGTGGAATACCGTTAAGTAATTTCTTGCATATTGGATGTGCGGCGAAGAAACGTGTGCTGTGTAATTAGCAATAATAAGATTAAGGTCAATTGGGCGAGTGGTCGTCAATCGTGGCTGGTAAAGCCGATTAAAATTATCGAATAAATAGAGAAGCTAAACGAGCGAGGAGTTCACAAGTTGGCGAGGATTCGTTGTGGTGACGAAGGAATCTGAGTAAAGTCATGTTTACAATATACGCGTGTACAGATTAATGAATAATGACAGACGATTATTGGGAAAAAAAAAACAAATATAAAGACCTATGTATACTTGAGCTACATATATGTGTATAAGAGTGAGAGTGCAGAACAATAGAAAATAAAAATCGTAATTCTGTATCAAGACCGAGAGTGAGACGATTATAAAAATATTAAGACGCTTGCGGTTGCTACTGCGCATGCGTCAAGCGGCCAAGCTAGTACGAAAGCAATCGAGTACGTCCTCACTAGTCTATACCGATTGCGTTGTGGTGTGTAATTTATAGATAGCCATTTACAGATGTACCGAGTTTTTAACAATGGCGGAAGTTATGGAATCTTTGGTGGTAAAAATCTTCATACTAATAGAAATTCTTGTTACGGAAAGTCGCACACTGTGCTCTCCTTGTGCATTCAAAAGATTCGTTATATAGAGGTTATGCGAACGTGCTGCCATCTATCGCGCATGCGTATATGCCGCGACCAATGATGCCAGTATATTTGACAATACGATGAATTAAATTTATCGAGAGTACAAGAATAAAGTTTTAGCTTTACATGTTTCTTTGCTTTGTTTACAGATCGGCCCATCGGAGAAAACAGCTAGGGTACATTCGTTTACGATGGAGAATAAAATAAATACGCGAACGCAGTGGAAACAGTGGATGGCCTGCATATCAGGTCTGCCAATGCACGATGAACAATGGTTACATCGATTTCAATCAATTCAGAAAAAATTTAAAAACTTTATGGGTATATTTTTTTATACTTTTAGCAACACTGTCCATGGTGACTGTTGGTACTGTTTACGGATGGACTACGACGAGTCTTTCGAGATTGATGGACGATGAGGAAGCGCCAGTTACAATCAATAAGGATCAAAGTTCGTGGATAGTTTCCTTGACAGTAATAGGCGCCATGATTGGCCCATTCCTTGGCGCCTGGATGGCGGACGTCTTTGGCCGAAAACGATCTCTCCTGATCTCTAGTCTCTTCTACATTGTTGGTTGGATAATAGTAATCTTCGCGACAAATGTAGCGTCCCTCTACGTAGCCAGGATTATCCTGGGTATGGGCGTCGGTATATCTTACACGACAAATCCTATGTACGTGTCTGAGGTTGCTGACGTGAACATAAGAGGTGCTCTGGGAACACTAATAGCTTTGAACGTGTTCACGGGTTCGCTGTTCACCTGCAGTATAGGACCCTGGATTAGTATTCAACTACTCAACAAAATCCTTATCATCATACCTGTTATCTTTGTTGCGACTTTCATCTGGTTTCCAGAGAGCCCTTACTTCCTGACGGTTAAAGGACGTCATGATGAAGCGATCAAGACCATAGCCTTTTTCAAGGGCATTACTGACAAGGAAGAAGCACGTGAAGAATTGGATTCTATTTTAAGTCACATCAACGAGACCACCGATGATTCCCAGAGCTGGAAGGAAAAATTGATTCAATTAACACTGCCAAACAATCGACAGGCCTTACTTATCGTGATAGTTTTGGTAGTGGCCCAACAACTCAGTGGCAGCTTTAGTACTATACAATATCTCGGAACATTGTTTAAAGAAGCCAACATTGGTATAGACTCTGACATAGCTACAATAATAGTACTAGCTGTTGGTCTTGTATCAAGTACCTTGTCGACCATGACAGTGGAAGGTGCTGGCCGTAGGCCCCTGCTTATGATCTCGACTCTCGGTTCAGCTTTAACCCTATTAATCCTAGGAGTATATTTACTCTTGAAAACAAATGGCATCGACGTCTCAGTAGTAAATTTACTTCCTGTCGTTGACGTAATCCTATTCCAAGTGGCCTATCAGTTTGGACTGGGTACATTACCTAACACTCTTATCGGCGAACTCTTCCCCGCTAACGTTAAGAGTATCGCTGGCGCCACGATCACCATCTCCGACGGTCTTGTTGGATTTGCTGTATCAAAACTCTATCAAGTCATTGGCGATGTACTTGGTACGCACTTAGTGTATTTCTTCTTCTCGGGATCTTGCTTGCTCGCCTTTGTCTTCGTTCTGGTTTGTGTTCCTGAGACCAAGAGGAAGACCTTCAATGAAATTCAGGATCTTCTCAAGAACAACAGGCTCCAGTGCGGTAGACGAAGGAGTACTGTGTGATTAAATTAGTCGAATGATGAAATATTCAACAAGCGTCAATTATGTACATAAATTAAAATGTCTTAGATACAATTTTTGGAGGATGACGATAAACAGCTCCATAGACTTTTGTACAGTGTATTTCATTTCCTTAATTAAATTTATAACAATCTATGATATTAAATCACACGACTGTCATTGAATTTTAACTTTTCGTCCACGATAAGATAATAATTGGGCACTGTGGATGTGTATCCAGTAGTCGGATAAGACTTACAAGAACGATTTCCGCTCTTGCGTTAATTAATTAATGATCTAAAAAGCCTGAATGTGGTTGAACAGAATGAAGTAAAAACAGATTAGCTTTTTTACGGACCACCTGAATTCAATGTTCTTATAAACAGTCTACGCTAGGTACTGGAGTATGTACCAACATATGGGAGCAAAAAAGGAATTACCAGTCTGACGTATTAAAAGGGTTCCATCCGTTAATTCCAAGTGTCCGCACTCTGAACAACAAACAGCATAGATCAGACAAGCGTGTTTCTTAGCTGATTCATTTTCCGATCTTTTTGACAGTTTCAAGTAATCTTCTTGATCGCTAAAGAAAATCTATGCAAACTCATTAAATAAGAACGTCGCGTAACTTGGGTGCTATTGGTATATTAAAAATTTGACCAAATGACAGGAATCACCTAAAAGATATCGCTACCGGAAAGTGCGCGGAAGAAAAAGGAACCAGTTGGCAACCGAGCATCGCGCGAAACCGCATCCTAGAAGTCTGCTCCGATGCATAGACGAAGTTTTAGGGAAAGTCAAAGTAGGAAGGAGGGATATATGGTAAAAGAGAAGAAACGAAAAAAAAGACATCCGGCGCCCGGTAGAGGCGCTCTGAGCTTTTTCGCCATGGTACATAGTTCGCAATTTTCCACCGACAGTTTACGGGCTCTCGTCGATCTCAGCATCCGGTACAGGAGCAAGCTTACAAGTTTTCAAGCAGGGATATGCCAGTTCGAAGTAGAGCACTGCCATTATAAGCCAGTAATTTCAGGAATTCGGTTCCAAGGTATGAGAAACATGGCGAGGTTCGCCGCATTGGCATCTTTGAATTTTTTACATAGAAGAACTCCCCTAAGCAGAATCGCTAGTTTCACTTTGAAACGATACAGCTTCCCCGGCACATTTTAATAAATAGGTTGAGATCAACCGGCTACTTTCTTATCACTGATAACAAAACATCATGAGTGTCACAGATAAAATTTTACACGTATCATTAATACTCAATTGAGTCGTATAAAATTATTCTATGAAATTATATAATAAATTCCAATGTGGTAGCTAAGGCATATAAATTACGTAATAACAATTATCACGCATATACCCCATTCGTACAGACTCAAGATTCGCCCCACTCGCTTAACATCTGAACACGATTATGAATAATGCATGCACTGTGCAAAGGTCTATGACATGGAACAGTCAACGTCAGGATGAAACAGCGTAGACGATTCAGGAACTTATATGTGGTCATCGGATGTTCCGTGAATTGTTGAATAGGTACTGTAGATTCAGCAATTGATCAAGGGATATTTCGAAGGTAGAGGAAATATTTTTTGATACCCCGAGGTAAGAAGGGATGTAATGAAAAAAAAAATATATTAACGAAAATTTCGATGCTCCATATTGTTTGACTACGTATCATACTATATCATTCTAATTTGTTGTATATAGGTATAGTGCATATAACATTTTCTAAGGAATATATTATCAGGCATGATGAGCAGCTACGAGAGTCACGTGTCTCCACGATATACTGTGAGCTAATGTGTATTCATTACAAGACAGTGGTAACGCTGCAAGAGTATTATGCATGTAATCCCACGTGTTACGTGACTGAATTCTGGGAGTTAGTCGACAGGGAGTGTTACAGGGGATGATGTTAATTTGTGCAGTAGCTGGTAACAGGGAAGTAGACGAATTCGCGAATAAAATTGTGCAGATAGTGAAAATTCAAAACTGATCACGATCGTTATGGTGCGCGATTTTGAAAATCCGATGTGACAGCCGTTGAATATTTTTTTATTGCGCATACTGCTATTGCTCGTTTAATTTCCGTTCAGATTTTTTTGCTTTGGAAATTTTGTAATTTTTCAACCGATTTTCGATACTAACGTGAACGCCTCAGCTTCGTACAGCAGCTTCACGACGAACATGCAATTCGCAATTTGTTAACGATACGTATTCGGTTAGACGCAAACCCGTACACGGTTGCTGAAACGTATTGTTATTCTATTCTTTTTCGCATTACGCACAATCGATGCGTGAGGTACATCTTAGTTAACATACTCTGTATATACATATATATATTATAGATAGTGCACGCATATGTATAGTCGCTGTAGGCTATGTAGGAACGCATGAGAAATATAAGAGGAAAATTTATCGTACCCCGTTCACGACAGTATAACGTGAAAATTATCTGGTGAATTATTGGAAGTTACCAGAGAGTCCAGGCTGAACGATACTAGTGGGATCGTTGAAAAAAAAGTACATAAATCCACGATAAAATCAATGGTGTAATATACGCGTGTGTGTATATGTATATACATATATATACACACATACGCGTGTCTAGCGACAGTTGTATAAATATGGGTGAAGAGTTCTCTTTAAAAAATATTCCTTATTCCCATGAGATAATCAATAGTGGGCAGGATGCAAAGTTGGAAAGAATGTGATTTTCATGGATGACGTCATAATCTTGCATCAAAGAAGCTACCGCTGTGGTGAAGAACGCCAGGACTGAATGGACGGCAAGGATGTAGCTATAGATAAGAGAAGCGGAAAGAGGGTTGAAAAATATTGCAGTGGATGCCTTTAGGGAGCGAGTCCCCCTTCTGTAGATTAAAGTCAATACTAACTGAAAACTGTTTGAAAGCTTTGAAATAAATTTTCCATAAGGATCTTCTCCATATTCTATCCTGGCGTTTCCTGCGCAGCTATGTTTATTTTATATACGTTGAGTAATTTGACTCTGCTGAGTTTTCCCTATTCTGCGAAATAATGATTATTATATGCTTTCTTTAAGATAGATTCAACCCTTTCTCACTTCCGGCCCCATTTCATATGCATCGACAGGATCAGCAGTCACATAAAAACTTAACTATTAATTATCACAGAAATCAATGGAAATATATTTTTGGGTGTACAATTTTTTTCCGTCGCCCATAAAGTTCCAGTAAAAGCGGATTAATTAACGATAGAAATCCAATTACTGAGTATCGTGCACAGCGACCACTCGTGCGCAATTTTCTCGCATTACCAAGGGAGGTTAGGAACGTACATCTCATCTGCCATTGAATTCTCCAGCCATGGGGGACTACTGTGCGAATTTTCAATAATTATTTAACACAACGTTTTAAGATCGTACACACGAACGTGGGACTAACTCTGAACCCAATTCGCAAATGGGTAAATGACGTCTAAATATAAAAAAGAAATCAAAATGGAAAGTGATTAATAATGTAAAATAAAAGAAATAAAATAATGGCTAAAGTGTACACGCCGTCTCGTTACAAAGGCAACCATTGTGGTTTCAAACGCTAACGACCCCAAGAGCAGCAGCTCATTAACCCTTTATCGCCATGGGAATATTTTACCCAAAGGGCTGCGCATTGCGTAACCAGGTATTGCCGCAAGATAGTCATAGTAAACTTCCCTACTATCTTAACCGTAATCAAGGGTCAGAGTATCTCTTGTAACACTGACAGGAATCAAGCCTGTATTAAAATTAACAACCGCAAGCTGGACACACACGTGATAAAATTGGACATTCTGTATAAGTTGTGTAAAGAGTGAATAAAATTTCTTTGTTTACCTAGTACCCATTAAATCCAAGCAAGCTCGACTAGATCCATGAATGCAGTTTTTTCCTGCAATTTAATGACTAACGAGATTAGTCGCTAACGAGATGACATTATTAAAGGTTATTAAAGACACAGCTCGGTATAAAAATTATAAACTTACGTAAATTATTAGAATTTCTAAAGAGACTGTACAATTAATACAATTCTAGTTGGATTAGAAGAATTTTCATAATTCTTTTCTCCGATTAAATAAAATTGGCGAATGAACAGGGTGCTTAAATGAAATAGACGTTTTACTGTAAAAAGGAAAAAGGAAGTTTCACATAACCCAACTTATAATGCAAAAGATGAGATTCTTCCCACGAACTCAAAATGACTTTGCATTACACTATTTAATATCCACCCCTTGGCTACGTTTCTGTATCAGCCCTAGTGGTTGTAAGAGCCAACAATTATTACGTGTTAATTAAAAGTCTTATAATTACTTTTCTAATTCCTTTCTTGCGCTACCATCATAACTAGCAAGTTTTACGTGTACTTCTAGTGAGCTTTGAAACTTGGCGCGAAGTACCCAAGAAATTTTTACGATTCTCAGTGCCCATCTGTGCCTTTTGTACCTTTTATACGGCACGCGAAAACTTTTCTCTCTCCTGGCGTTCCTCGCGGTGCTTTCCATTCTCATAAACTTTCTTACATATTCTTGTCAAAAAAAAAAAGAAACAAAAAGAATTACAGACAGAAAAGAAGAAAGAACAAAGAGAAACTTACGGCACCTTCGGGACCAATTCCACTCTCGTTTATCCATACAGGTTTATTTCTATGTTACTTCTCTATTTCTCGTGATCCACCATCCGCAAGAACAGCGGCTTGTACGTCTGCAAGCAAAGACTAGTCCTGGCGTCTATTTAACCAGCAACACGATGGCAATAACAGATAACGAAGTTGAGACACGATATTACGTCACAGCGCTGTCGCACGCCAAGCTCGACATCCTGTCTCCATAGAAACTAATTTCGTTTTGTTTTATTTTCAGCCGTCGGGACGCTCGCTGAAAGTTAGAAGACTGTCAAGAAAAGCCTGTCAAGAGATTATGACACTGTCAGGCGTACAACACCTGGGCGTCTAAAAGAGCCACCGCGAGTATCATGAAACGTTACTGATATACCTTATTCGGTTGCCATTTGTGATAAAGATAAGCTTAAATTTTTCAGACTGCCAGTATGAGAGTTTTTAAGCATAAATATACATTAATGTCTTACGGGTCTCTCAGACATGCTGGAGGTAACCGGATACTATATTTTTCACCATTGTACACTCACACCAAGATGGAAAGGAATATACAATGGTGTAGAGAGGCAGTCGAGTTTTGTCTTCTTCAAAAACTTCTAAGCATTCTCTGCTTTTCTGAGGTTACTTTTTTGTATGCACCATCTTCAACAGCAATTAATGAGACACTTTGAACTACTTTGAGCCACTTCTTCTGAGATTTTAAGGAACTTTCAGTCTTACAATTAGCCCAAAGGGTCAAGATGTCGTTCTATGATATGGAAACGAACAATGTTATAAATCATAATTCCTTACAGTAGCTGACAGACATCCTGCATGATAAAGGCAACATTTCCATTAAATTACAATAAGTATCTTGTTACAGTACAAGATAGAATTATCGCATCTGTAATTATATAATAGTGGTTATTAGTTCTAAAGAGTTTGATGAATGACACTACAATGTTATGTACTCACCATACGTTTTATTCCATTATGACAGGCGGCAGGAACAGTACGTATGGAAAGGTCGGAGAATGATAAAAATAGGATTTGTTCGAGCTGTCAAAACTGACCATGGAAGTGCTACGGTTGTAAATGATACACGAGGAAGCAAAGATGGCGTGCGTGTATTACAGATACATCACATATACACGAACCAATCGTACCAATGAGCTGATCTTTTCCAGTCACGCAACCCTCGCTCCTCGCCAAGTCCTTACCATTACATGGGATGACATCAAATTGCATGTGGAGTTGCGTCGATTTATCATGCCTCGCACTGAGAGATAACTCTCAGTAATACTTGCGTGTGATACACGTGTCACATGTGTAATGCAACTTATTAAACACTGTCAAACTCATATGCCTGCCTCCATTTTGGTCATATAACGAAATGTTGTTAAAAATGATCTCCGTCGGTGTTTACAATTTCTTGAAATATAATATAAAAATATTAATATTTTCATTTGGTTACTCCAATTCAATATGGAATCAACTTGCGAATCGGTATCAGGATTCGATAACATTATTGTGAAGTATTATATGATTATTGTATACATAATATAGTAGACACGATGTATAATACGTTGTACAGCAATAATCGAGCTTTGCAGAAACTGCAGTATAGCAAGTAGCAAGCCGCTATTGTAATGACCGACTTCCCGTCTAGACCGTGAAAGAAATGTAGCAAGAATTGAAATAAAATTGAGCCAAGGGTTTTTTAAGGGAAATACTCTTCCAACAATTTATCCTTATTCTACGTCTGCTGTCTAACTCCATCCCGTCCTCGTAACGTCACCCTCATATATGGGAAACTTTTCTCTTTTCTCTCAAGAAAAGAATCTTCATCCCTTTCGAATCCACGTTGAATTACATTAGGACAGTTTTCTTTAACGGATCAATTTACTTCTCTACGCGATTTATCGTCTCTGATGCTAGGCAGTCAATACCATAATGTGGAAGAAATTCACCCTGTAGACTTTATACCATTCGCCAGTTCCTCTTTAACGTGTATTTCCTGTGCTGTCCTTAGTAAAGAGAAACACTTCCTTTCTTCAACTTCAATGAGTAAATAATGTGTCGCCTTGAAGAAGTGATAATTTTACATTTTTCTTCATTTCTCTTTTGTCGCTTTGTCTGGTTTCCCAACTGCAAATAGCTTGTTGTTTTCATCACTTGACAAAGTATTAAATTGGAATGAGGCTTTAGACAAATTTTTCCTTTGAATTGAGGTGTTTTTTTTGTATATATTTGCCATTAATTTTTTTGAACGAAGACGGGCAAGTTCAATTACTGCATAGTCAAATGCACTCGTTTCCATTATACGTCATTTAAACTAGTCCAATGTTATCAATTAAAACAGAATGAACAAGCGTCCATGGAATCGGTGTAAACTTCTCAATAATAATAAAGACACTGGAAACTGGCGTCGTGGAATCAGTATCAGACGAAGAGGACCCCAGGTAATGAGTATGACACTCATTTTCGAAGTTTGCTGAGTCTAGAAACAAAAGGATAATTCCAAGTTACAATTACTATGATAATTATTGCGACAGATACACGACTCCTTAAGGACTTTTAAACTTAATTCTGGATTGAACTTCTGGACTCGACTAGTAATCCGTTATCTAATGCACATAGCAGCATAAAATTGTGTAACCCTAATAATTATCTTCAATGATAAAGCAATGATCCGAAAAACATCTAGGTCCAGAAAGAAAGAAAAAGTAAATAAGCCACAAAAGAAACGATAAAAAAATAGAAGCCAGATAAAAATGCCAATGATACCCAAGCACGAATAAAGCCGCTGCTCCTCGAAGATGTTCCTTGTGGTTATCGATATCATCGAGACCAGTGATATTGCGTTCCATTTGCCATTTACTATAAGGATGGTCCTATCATTCTAGTTCCATCTAGAACGTAGGTCAAACAAAGCTGCAATTCCGCGCAATATGAGAGGCTAGCAGCAGATCTTAGCTCCACTTGAACTTCTATTCGAATCTCGACAGGAAACAGCAGCCATCTTCTTCTACACTATTGGCATATTGGTACTAGCATTGGTATTGGTTAGAACTATTGATGCCTAACCGAAAGCTTCGAAAATACAAACCCAGAATATTCCCTGAGATAGAGCACGCGCTTTTTTACAAGGTACCCCTCATCTTCGTTCAAGATTATCTCAGATCACAGATAACGTGCGTTGCTACTCCAAATCATCCTGCATCACTTGGCAGAATTATCATTCAAGAAGTTCCCTGCCGAACAGAATATACAGTTTTATTTTGTACGTATAATATATCCTCGTCGCTGCTATTCATTAAACTCTGGTCTCTTGCATAAATGGAATAACAGAAACGATACAGTGAAAAATTAGAACTTATACGCTGTGTAAAATCTTTGTGGTAAACACAGATTGGTACACGGAAATGGATCCAGGTTAAGTAAGGAACGTTCGGATGTGACTTATGTTAGAGTATGGTCACTCGACCTGGCTCCCGAGATTGCTAAGCATAGAGAGCAGAGTGGAAGGTTCTCAACTCTATTCGAGAATTTTCATACAGTAGCTAAAGTGCAGTTCGTACAGCGTTTACCACTAGGCGTTAAAAAATATCTCCATTGCAATTTCATTTTAATAATTTACAATACTAGCTTCGTACAAATTACGGAATTTGCATAAAATATGTATATTAGAACGAAAGCGTCTGACACTCCCTTGAAAGATACAATGTAATACGCGTATCTACATTTATAGTAGCGTAAGGACAATAGCCTTTAATCATTTTCAATATTTATTAAATAATCAAATTTGCATAATCACATATCCCCGCGTTGTCGTCTAACGAGACTTAAAATTGTTATAGCAACATATAATACTGCTTAAAATATTTTTTTCATTCCTTAAACGATATGAGAAACACGGGGTTATGTTAATGCAGCCGTTTCTATAGTAGTATAGTGGCTTGGTTCAGACTATGTCGCATTGCATTAATTAAGTGGCAAAAGGACAGTACGGGAGCGAGAAAGCGGCAACACGAGGATTATTCGCGTGAGTTCTTGAATTAAGAGGAAACGTAAATTTCAGTTAAAATGTAAATGGAAAAAAATTTTCAGAAATACATACACTAAATCTATTATAGGCCAGGTCGGAATTCGTAATTATAATGAACAACGCCATGAGCAGATCTCAGATGAAGTATCGAGGAATCAGGGATAAAATGCAATTTTCTGGCCATCCTGTTTCGCCACTTAGAAGATGCCCACGAAAATCATAATTGATCATCCTAGTCCCAGGTGGTGTTCCTCTTCGTGCCAGCTTTCCCACTCTGATGATTTATATGGCCATTTCGCTAGCCCGTCTCCTTCACCAAACCTCATACTACTACCTACAACAACCTTCCTCTATACCTATACTTATCTCACCACTACTTCCGGGCCCTCTATACCCTTTCTTCTGAACTTCCCATTCCTTGCAGCCCTTTCTCGTCCCTCGAACCTTCTCCATTAACCCACTTCAATACCAGCCTACTAATTGTTTATTGATAATCGGCTCGATCCATTGGCGTTAAATATTTTCCAACTTATTCTTGCCATGATAACGCTTGCAAAAGGCCTGGAAACATGGAACAGTCAATTATTAATTCATTTTTTTATATACAGAATACTTTGATGCTGGTACTTTACCTGGATTGTAGCCGCGATTTTATATACAACATAAAAGAGATTTTTTATTTTACGTATATGACTGAATCTAATAACGTATTGCCAGTAGGATATTGAAGGCCTGTCGTTAACAGGCATATTATACAATTCCAATGGATGAAATTCTTTTTTCTTTTTCTTTAGTATATTACTAACACTGCCATGACATTGACGTTATTGTTTGATGAGCCATTGGAAATCTGTCATGGAACATGTCATGGGATGTACCCGTATTGACGCAAAAGATCTGGAGTCTGTTAGGACATCCTTTTTTTTCTTACTATGCACTTGAATTCAGAACCCTTAATTTTCTGGGCGAAAACGACAAATTGGTTGCTAGGGTTCCTGTGACCCTTGTCAACCCCTGTTAGTGACACTCGCTATACACCACAAGGGTCAACTTTATCACAATGAGTTTAATCATGACGTCTTCTTAACAATTAATCTCAACGACGGATTCCCTAAAGGAAAACACCCAATTTCTTGGGTGTACAGTTTTTTTCAATTTACCTTCGTCAGAACACAGTAAAACGTGTTAGGTGGTAAATTGACGAATCTCGTGAAATGATAAATCTACATATGCAATGAAGGTATTATATTTCAGTCCCGTGTACAGTATATGAATGCGTATTCAGATTATTAACTAGTCACGTATAAAAAAAGGGAAATTTTATCTGGACGTTTCGTTGGGAGTTAGGTGGGGTTATATGTATAAAAAATTTAATACCAGCAAAGTTAGTCCTTTGTTTCTTTCCAACAATGAGACTGCGATATGGTTATCAGTTCACGGGATAATAATCTGTAACGTAAACAACCCTTTTCCGATTTCCATGACAATGAGAATGTGTGTGTATTGTATAAAATTTATGCGATTTCTCAGAAAGCGAGGACAACAGGGAAAAAACAAGAAAGACGGAAAATTTATCACCGGAAAAATTCCCGTCAACGATCGGTTCTTTATTATTTTTCTTCTTTGCTTCCTTCTACCTTTCTGTTAGTCTTTTCGTCTTTCCCCAATAGGGGAACGCTAAAGAGAATTTTAACGACAACAATTCGTACGCAGAGATTTTATACCATGTGAAGTATGACATATATTTTAGAATGAAAAGAAATGACAGAAAATATTAAACTAATGCGTATCAGGCCGAAATTATTTTTAGATTGTCGTCTATTGATACAGCTGTGGCGTGACAAGACAATAGGTTGAAATTTTACTCACCATTCTACGAAAAATATCACTTATCGTATAATCCAAAGCACGTCACGACATCATAGAATTAGTGGACGGACGTTGAAAAATCCCAGAAGCACTATTAATCAGTCTTGTATATCCTTCACAATCAGCACTTTCACTGGTCATTCGCTGTTAGTCGTACCAAGAGAATTATTTTACAAATGTATCAAGTTACAAGTTTGTTCTATTATCAAAACTTTTCCAAGCACTTTCAGCTTCTGTGAAACCCGGCAGGAAACTAACTTTAACAACTTTTTTTAAAGAATTATTTCACGTTTCTTCAGATATACCCAAAAGCTTCAAGAGACTACAAAACGTTACTGGCGTCCCGACGCCAATGACTTCTGGAACAGCGCTATTCGATCGACGCGATCCTTAGAATCCTTGTCACTCTACATAGTACCACAATGTAACGACTGGGCGACAATGGCGCTATGTAATAATTCTTCGCAGAGACATTCAATTTATTCCTGACTTCTATACAAGAAGCATTCCATGCTTATAACTAGACAATGCAACAATGCAAACATGATCCTAGGAATTATTTTGATGAAACAAATAATTTTATAAATTATAATCTTCAGAATTAAAATATAGTATATGTATATGTAGATAATTAACCACGGATTAAGAAGCAAAGCAATAATTAATTATTTACGTTGTTTCTTTTTTAAAGCGTAATAATGGCCATTTTATTAGAATTTATATTTTCGTTAATACCGAAAATGAACGTAACTTAACGAGAGTTTGGACCTCTTAGTATCGTAAATAACCGAATTTATCGCATTTTTTCAAATTTACATCAAGATTTTCAGATCAGATTACTCATTCAGTTTTGGGTTAATTATTGCGAAAGTGGTGTCAAAATGACTGTTAATCTTGCAGAGTGCGCGTTGAACTTCACTTTGAGCAAGAATCTCTGTCAAAAACCTGTTATTTATGATTTTCATTTACATTTTACTTGCATGGTAATGAGAGATACGGAATGCCGTTAATCTCGGAGTAAACTCTACAGACAGAGGCGAAATACAGAACACGTGTATAGCTCATATTGTCCGAAGGTATTAAAGAGATTACAAAAGCCCGTCTCCTAATCCCCTGCATTTGAACTCCGCATGTCTGCCCACCCATGTCCAGAACGAAAATCAAAAATTCATTCCACTAGTACGTGACACACTACACTGACAGCTTTCATTAAATTTTTCCTCCTTAACCTTTCTAAACCTCAACAGATTACCATTTGAAAAATGAAAACTCCTTAAATATTTTCATATCCTCGCGTTATATTCGTAGTAACATTACTACGTGAAATAAAAGTACATTGCATAAGTAATTTAATACATAAAGCAGTGCAGTAAATCCTTACCTGCAATTAATACATAGATTATAATTGTTCTATAATTATAAAAAATTGTCTCAAAATATTTTTACTCACAGTTACATAACAGCATACCTATGCTTAATGACTATTAATTTGATGGTGCGTCACTAGTGCACCTAGCGATATTTTGTTACGCTGACAAATTGTTGGAATCGCTGGATAATCCTATTGACAATTTAGTACATCGATAAGGCATAAAACGATACATCGGTAAATTGACAGGGAAGCAATTCTACCGACGTGACGGCACTACAGCAAAAAAGTTCAGATTTTTTTGTCCCTGGCGCGTGCCCTCATCCGTTTCAACGATAAATCTTCATTATGTCAAGCCGCGTTAGTTTCGGGACGCATCAGTGAATACACGTCCACTCACTAACATATCGTCAACATAACATATCGTCAAACAGTTTGAGTTCTCTCCATGATTGACCGATTCAGAGATTATTAATTCATACTGAAGGATGCAAATTGCAGGTAGTAAACCAGATTGACTACTTGGACCAATTGAACGGTAGATGTTGTTGTCTGGAGCAACTGGGTTAGGAGTTCCAGTCATTATTTATGTTGAGACCATTAATCAAATTTGCACCCTTTCAAGAGCTCGTAGGTTCCGTATCTTTGGGTGGGTTTACCACTGGCAGCTTGTAGCTAAAATTAGTTGGGGTGCTGCTCCAGAAAATTGTTAGCCTTAGTTTTAAAATTGTGTGAAAGGAAAGAAACATATTTAAAAAGAAAATTTATTCAGAAACTTGATAAAATCTTAAAAGAACAAAATCAAAATTTTTTTACTTACTTTAACCTAAGTTATTACAGTTCAAGCTTGATCTATCGGATGTTGCAGTTACACAGTGCCTATATGCGAGCCGCCACTGGGATTTACAAAAAAAAATTCACCCTACGCCAAGAACCTTCACTTCCTGTGTGATAAATAAGCCGTTCTCTTGCAGAAGTCTATAGTCACTATCTTCAGAGAGTAATTTCTTTTTTTTTTCGAAAAATTCATTACTTTCAATAAAGATTCATTTATGGGAAATAATTTGTCGATTCAAAAAATAGTCAACGTTCCCTCAATTTATGTATTACCCAAGGAAATAAGGAAAGAGTGAAAAGAATGTCATAGAAAAAATTGCGGATACGCTGATACAGTGAAAGAAAAAGGAATCGAATTCCTCCCTTCTTCTACGCTAAATCATTTCCCGCCGAACTGGCGAGCCACGCCATATTTATTCAACGATAAAAGTGTCTTCGATAAATAAACAGGCCACTATTTCCAAGCAAACAAGAACAACAAAAATATGGAAAAAGAAAAGAAAAATAAGAAATTTCATCTTACGCCCGTTAAAACCGTCTACGTTGATACGTGACTTTTTCCCATTTTCATGCTACAGCGTAAATCTCTGTTCTTTCGGTGGCGGTATAAATAAACAATTTCACTATGACGTCAGCTATGGTACATATATATATATTTAATACGCCATACTAAGTAGCAGGATGGAATTGAATAACAAATACAATGCCGTGAACCATTAGCCACGAAATTTGACACGAGAACCGAGTTCTTCGCAATAATTTATAATCCCACTCCATGCGACTTGTATATAAATGCAAATGTCTCCCATCTACCTACCTACCTACCAAACCTTCCATAACTGTATCCAGCATCAGTACCGTGCAATTTTACAGCTCTACCACCATCCCATTGACGTTATTCTCCCCGTTTTCTGCTCCTCCGTCATGTCCCACGTTTTACGCGAGGGCTTTTCCGCCTTTCGCAATTTGAATTAACATGCTATCCTTTGACGATACAATTCATAAGGTTCCAGCTTCGTATTATATAAAAGCATGGCAACATTTTCTAATGCATTTTGTGAAAATTCACATTTTACAACCAATCACAGCGTCCCGTACATTACTATATGTATACCTATATTGGGTTATGCGTTTATTCGATTCTTATAATAAAACCATATTGAGGAGGCACGTTCGGACTGAGTAACCACGTATAGGGTAATCCAAAAACATTGCACCAGCACCAGACGGTTCTACCATAGGATTTAATAGAAATCAAATGAACACGTAAAACTGCATATGGTGCAATAGTCTGGAATAGCTATATATATAGCTCCGAGAAATCTAGCCAGAAATTCTACTCGTGGAAACGGACGTAAATAATAATATATTCTATAAATACATTCAGAGATACGTAAAGGGCAGTCGATATTGGAAAATCTCTTGTTTTCAATTTAAAGTAAGGTAATATTAAGGCATTTGGGTAATGGTCAGTCTCTCAATGGAAACAGCAGTGGCTTTGATGTGGCTTCACAAATATTGCCAATATGCGCGAGCGCTGGATTGCATCAGTGAATGCAAGGATGCGATGTATGAAAATGAAATGGCCTCCGCGTTGAATGGAACGAGGGTGTTGGGACTAGGCAATATGTATATAGCCATATGTGCATGGAGTATAAATATACAACAAATGGTTGGTACATCGAACGGCTGGGCGGAGATATACGTGTATAAGGCAGAATGCATTTTCTTATCGAATGGCAATACGTCCTCTGCATTCGCACATGAAATGCCTGGTAAAATCGACATTCAAAGCGGAAGCCATAAAGATTTTCTACGAGACGCGTTGACTTCCTGTTCCGCTTGCAATCTGTTTCGCCCAGCAACACGTTCTTTATACTGTATTTTACTATAGTGCATACAATCTAACCTAGGAAGCCAATTTCAAGGCATTTTTCTAAGGTGAGTTTTCTATTATTTTTTTTTATCATTTTAATTCAAGAAAAGGACTCGTGCTCGTACGAGATGTAATAAAAATACAGAGTTTCTAGATAATTATTATGATAATTAAAATTGAGTGTAGATACAGTTAATAAAGTAAGAATGTTTAAGAAAGTCGGCGGAATGATCTTTACGACTAACTGGGATCGGTCTGATTTCTTAGTGGATGAAAATAATGAGTGAACAAAGGAAAGAAATGAAGAGGGTAAAGAAGAGAGGAGTAAAAATGTTAAGATAAGTACTGATAAGATGTAGGGAACTGTCGGTAATGGGATTGTTGTAAAGGGAAGTAACCTTAGTAGTGACTACGTAAACTACCCACCAGTCTCGTGAAACTTAAATAACGAAGTAGAAACGTCGAGTCGAAGTTCTTTCGCCTCCCTCGGTTGAATCGTGCTGCGAAAGTTCAACCGTAAAATGGAAATTTTCAGGTCAGTATTATATTAACAGCAATTTCGAAGAGCGGATTGTTGCTTGAAATAAAAATCCATTAAAAATAGTAGGTAATAAAATGATAAGGGGGAAAAAAATACAAAAATAATTTAATCTCGTTATTTATTACCAGTAACGAAGTGCTGCATACTAATTGATTAAATTTCCAATGATTTTTGTTATTCAGAATCATACGCGAGCAATGTGAATATTATAAAATTGAATTCCGTTTTCGAGACAGGGTTTCCGGTCTGCCTCTACTGACAAATCGCCGACGTATTTCAATGTCGAATAGCCCTTCTCCATTGCTTGGAACTTAATACCCTAGCCCAAGTCAAGATTTATGGATGAATATTTGTTAAAATTTTACAATGCTCTTATACGACCTTTTTGTCCAAACGACAGAAGCCTATGGCGAGGCTGATTGTTACCCTATGGCTATTTCGTATGAGAAACATTTTAGTCGCGACAAAAAATTTTTTCAAAATTTTTTTTCAATCTAATTTTTAGGTGATAACAAAAATAAGAAATATCTTGCACAGGGACGTATTGCTCTGACGCAAATTTGCATCTGTCAGGACTCCCCGGGCAAAATCTACTTTCCCTCTGCAGCCCTTATAGAATTTCGAATTCGATGACCCGCTTGATTCTCCAATTTTACGAGCCATAAAATCTCTCGAAGCATCCTGAAGCTGGTGCGTTCTGCCTCATCTCCCTGTTTTACGTTCGCAAGAAATTCCGTTGCAGCTATAGACACTGCACTTCCCATAGTGCACCTTCACAGTCACGATTTCATCCGATCAAAATGCATCAACTAGATACGACTGCTTCATTTGGTAAATGATACGATTGTAGCTTGGTACATACGTCTGTACTCACTAGGTCACGTAGAGGATGTCCCAATTCGAAGGTTTCGAGATCCTTTGATCTTAAGAGGATGAAGATGCTGCACTAACTCCAAGAAGTCAACCTGGTTTCGCTGTAAGCATTGCATAACCATTCCTTGTGCTTTCTTTAATTAATTTTTTTCCAATGAAAAATTTTCAGAGTAAACTTATTTCTATTTTCAATATAGTTTTAGATGCATATATATATTGAAATATATTCTAGATCCTGAAATTATCAATATGCATAAAAGAACAAATAGTTTTATTGATAAAACTTTACGTAATTGCTATCAGGCCTCTAATCGAATCTAATACCATCTGCCCCAAGGAAGTTCAGTTAAACTTGATTTATCTTTTTGGTTCCTTCGCTTTAGAACGAAACCTTAGCTTCTCCCCGGGACTTGATAAATCACCAATACCTAGCTTGCTGTCTGTTTGTCTGACTATTTACTTCCTTCCTTACTTATTTGCTAGTCTGACTACTGCCAAGACCAATCTACTTACACGGAATGTTCCTGAATCGTGACTTTCGACAGTCTGACTTGTTTCTTTATTAAAGCATCAGTTGCACCTGTTAAGTCTATTAAACAGTACGATACAAAATCGCAGAGAATTCACAGAAAATATCGTACCAGTAGACTCGAGTAAATAGAGTATCGAATTCACAATATACTAACAGGGTTGTCGTTTGAATAATGCACAGTCGCAATACGCAGTCATGTATGAAATCGAATATTCCTATGGAGACTAGAATACACCCTGTAGTGGATATGATAAACAGAGAGGGAGGGAGAGAAAGAGAGACAGAGTGAGAAGAGGGGGGGGGGGGGGGAATCGCGAAGATGAAAAAAAAGATAAGAAAATTTCTCTTGAAAAAGACAGTGGTGACGATACTGAAAGAACAGGAAAGTAGAAACAGAAAGAATAATATTTTTTCTTCTTAACGTAATACGGTAGAATTATGATATAAAGTTGACTGTATATTTTAATGCCTAATCGAAAGAGCTCAATCAGCTGTGTCTATTGGTTCAAAACAAAATTTGTTTACCGTCTAGTTAAAGAGATACTAATCATTAACCTTGGGCAAAATTAAGGCCGTGGGGGAAAAACGGTTTTATTTATTCAGATGTTTTTAATTTTCGCAAAAGTTCCAAAGCGGCTACCGTATACTTATTAAAAAATCACTGTTAAACGAAAAACCTGCGGCGACTGTCTCTTTCTTTCACGTGCTCTTTTCTCTATCTGTAAACGCTTCAATTAGCATTATGACTCATTTATGAGAATAATTATTATTTGCTAGTATAAATTTGTAATATATTCTTTCTATTCGTTTTATGGAATCAAAAAAAATTATATATTACTATTGATTTGACTTCAGCCAAATTCTACCATACTACCTTAATATATGTAAATTTTACTGCGTTATAACTTTCCCTAGAGATTTCTTTTCACTAGGGTGCAAGTTCACTTCAGTCGACTATATATACCTACATATACTGTGTTGAGAGTACACGCATTACCCAACTAATTGTACCTGTGTCTAAGGAAGTTACCAACTAATTTCACCACTCTGTGGCACCCCTGCTTACCCAAATTGCTTAATGAATGCTTCCGTTACTTCACCAAGTCAACTTGCAGAATTAGTTGAGACGTGATAGTCTGAACAGTTTGGAATTAAAACTTCCCATAACGGACATCAAATTGATATTAATAAAAATTATTTTTATAATTACATTTAGTAATTTTTAGTCAACTTTGAAAATATTCGAATCCGTTGAGCATCTGGAAAAAATTATCGCGTGGTATCTGGGCAGTTGGAATTTTTTCTCTTCAAATAAGGAACCGTCCGAGCGATGTAATATTAATAGGAAAAGTTACTACCGTCTGCATAGTTTCAGACAATAACCATTGAATTTATCGAGACACCTTCAAGAGTAATTCTATTACTATGAAAATTTAGTAACGAAAATTTTTCACATGCAAACAAGCAGATTTCAAAATTTTCGTAAAAATCAATTTAACCTGGTAAATCGTCTCTGTCTTTCTAATATGTAAAAGAAGAACATCATTATCTGTAATCAATTACGAAGTACGAAAATTTCATCTCTACCAGTATCAATCACCGTACGTACATCTTGGGGATGAAATTATTGTCGTTAATCACAGGATGGAATTTTCAGTCGGTTCTGTAAGTGGCTGAAACTTGCACGTTATAAGCACAGCTAGATAGATAGATGTAGATATAAGTGATCCAATTAGTGAGATCATCAATTGTGAATAAACGAGTGTCTGGTTGAGTCATTACGTATAAAGAAAAAAAGTATGGAAATGAAAAAAGTGTAGAATTAATTTACCAAGGCGAGAAACGTGTACACTTCAGAAATGTTCTTACAGCTGGGATGTTTCGCAACGAGTTTATTACGTTTAAATCTTTGGTCGTTCCCGCGACTTTGCCTACCATTTTTTCCAGTATGATGGCCTAATGAGTGACGTTCAAAGGACTCGGTTAAATGTTAAATTAATTTCAAACGAGCTTCTGCCTACTGAACACGACGACCGTACCGACGTCAATGTTATTCCCATCCCACATATGTACAGAATTGTAACACCTTTGTCGCCAATTAAGATAACCTAGGGAAAAAAAGATGCCTTGAATCGAGTCAGCGCATCCAATTAGCATCGTTCGGTTAATTATTTAGATATTGAAAAATCAATTTTTTTCTTCACTTTTAATTAATCATCCAAATTTTAATTATTCTTACGTCTCGATATACTATTTTTATTTTATTTTTTTAATATTACTTCCGGATTTTGATTATCAAACAGTAAGTGCAGTCCGAGGTAATGAATTTATGTGAAAATAAAAATACGATAAGAGCACACTTAACCAGTGAAATACGTCGAAGATATATTTTTATTTGAAAAGGCAATTAGTCATTTACGAAGAGAAGTGACTTCTGCTTTTGTTCGATATACTAATAATAATATCTACTTCCTTCCGCAAAGGAAATAAGAACCTGCTATTCTCTTAAAGGCAGCTATCTCATATCGTATCAGAGTTTACTTATTTATTTCGTTTCAAGTATTACTAACTGTGCTCAATGCCATTGGCGATTTTTATTCACGATTTACGATGTATACGATTCTGTTGGGTGCATTTTCTTTCGTTTACATAAAAATGTAATCATGATTTTTCATCTAGCATAAAGTATATACATATATATGTATTATATAGGTACACCTGTATATACATATATAGATATAGAGGCGTCGCACTTTACACTATTCCAGTACCTACATTTTCAGTACTGAAACATTCTATTTACGTAAGAGCTCATGACTCATTCACCCCTCAAGCTTGAAAACCGGATCAGTTAACCATACGAATTTAATTAATCGTACTCGCCTGTTGAAAATGAAATTAGCGTTAGGCAAACTTTGAATTTGATAAAAATCAGTTATATACACATCCGTATACGAATTTAATGGAAATGTAATAAATGAGATGAGAAATGTAATAAACGGTTAAAGAAAATATGAAAATCTGTCATGAAGCCGTAGTAAATATTATTGTTAAAATATTGCTATTTACATGAAGACTAATTATAATTGTTTTCTTTTGTGTAATCTTAAAGAAACATCTCCTGACTGCAGCTTTTAAATTAGCATCGTCTCAAGGTAACATCCGAGCGATAAGCTACCTCAATTGTATAATCAAATGGAATTGTGAATTCAGTCCTTTATGGAAATAGGTAGCAGAGCTCTCCAAAGGAATTGCCATTGGCGAAATCCATGGTGGCCTTTAAGACCCGACAAATTCTCTACCGGCTTGTAGAATCCACGGTCGTGCAATTGAAAATTCCAACAATGGTATTATTCTCAAAGTCTAGTGACGTAAATGTCGATTCCCATCCCTAAAAGCTACTTTGTAACTAGCCACCGACGCTACAAATGGAATATAAGGAGTTTCAAAAGCTTTTAGAGAACGAACAAGAGACTATTCGCGTACACAACCTGTCAAGATAAGGAACCCCTATAGAAAAGTTAAAAACGTTCCGAACGAAGAATTCCCGAACGTAATATCCAAGATTATCAGGAAAATATTTGTTCAGCGTTAAAGAAAAAACAATCGTGCTGCTCGTTACTTATTTATTATATATTTCATTTAATTTTTCAGCAATTACAGAATTTCTTTCTAACGCATAAAGTACCTACGTTAAATCAATAATCAATATTCATTGGACAAGCACAGTCGTAGATAAATCGGCCAAATATTTTAATGACTACATATATTATAATTAATTCTATAGATCTCAACGAATTATACGTGAGATCACATACATTTTTTAAAATCTTTAAGACAGAATCAAGGAGTTACTGAAACCACCGGAACGACTTCTCGGTACGATGCTATCCGTGAATCGAACACTGATATCCGTGACGGCCATATTTCCTGTTAGGAATTGCGCCAGACTGTCGACATTGTCTCGTGGTCTTCGGTCGAATGGGAATCCCATTGATCTGATATCAGGATACTTGCGATCCCTCAAACCGCAGAAGCTTGCAGCATCCGTACATCCCACAGGCTCATTTTGCTGAACCTAATATAATCAATTTAATGTAATTAATTTAGTCCCTAAAACCACAATCTATATATGGTGCACTATACAATCACGATCTATGCATATTCACGTACCACATCACCACGATAATCCGAGATCATAACAAAAAGATCCATAGGGAATCCTTCTCTGCTTCCTTTTGGAGCCAGCATATGCTGCGGCCATCCGCATCCACACAAATTAAATTGCTCCAGTGCATCCCCACCGACTGGTCGGCTATCCTCAAGATTACGAAAAGTCCTCTCGAAGGGAATGGTCACAGAGGAGTCCGTGGATTTTCTGTCAATATTATTACTTCCAGGATTCACTGTAAATACGAATGAAAAATTCCTTATACTATAAATATACATATATATATGTATATAAAAATACGTATTACTTAAAAAAATTTCATCGCTCACAAGTCACAGTGAATTTATCCATTTCTATCATAAGGAGTCTTTGATCTCTGAACGTGAACGGAAGTCCACGCTCGTCTTGCTTAGGCGCTATAAAGATCCTCATTGTTCCCATTTGGGCGCTAGAATTGCTATTGTTGACACTGATCCTGTAACTGAAGCCTGAATGATTCAGATGAGTAAATCTAGCCAGTACCGCACCACGTGGAGTGAAGTCCAGTCCTCGTGACAGATCAACGTCACTCTGACTCCAGTAAGTGTTCAATGTGTTAGCCGGCTGATTTGGTGTGATCAACTGAACGCCAGATATCTCGACTCCAGGGAAATTTAACTGGACATAGAAAAGTCATTGATGTAAATATAGGTATTACGACCCATGCACGATTTTTCCACGGGAAACATACTTGCTGAACGGTATACGAAGGAAGAGTGTTCTTATGCTCCTGGAAGACGTCATCAACGAAGGCATGCCATCTATAGAATATCGGATCACGCATTGCCGTAGCAGAATCGCCCATGATACTGAATGATTCCTATAAAAAATGATCGATCCCGTTATCACTTAGACCTCAAAATTAAATATAATCAATAAAATTACCAAATATCGATGATCCGGATCGTGACAGTACGAAATGGCTACATGACCCAGGTTATGAAGATCGCCATAAACGTTGGAACTTGGCGTGAGTATACTGGCCTCCATGATATTCCCAAGAATATCAATTCCGTCCTTTTCGGTAAGTTGAACTCGTTCGCCTCTGTTGTTCATGACGTATCCGGTATGTATAGCTTCGTAAATTCGATCGCGCCATCTCTCGAGATCTTGAAGATCAAATCTCAATGAATCCACGGGTCTGTTTATGTCGTGAAGGTACGAACCACTCGGCCTTGCCGGCCAAGTCCTACTGGCTACGAGGGAATCAAGTTTTGGAAAATATCCCTCGGGAATTGGTTCGCGCCAATTGATGAAACGCTTAACACGGCTCAAGTGATTGGCCAAACGTTCGCAATTGTATCTGGCTAATATTTGCTGATGCATGTAATAGAACAATTCGCCTCTTCTGTCCTTATTGACAATGCTGATGTCAGCTTCGAACGGATAAACCAAATGCCAATGCCAATGATGGAGATTAATACCAATATCCTCCCTCCAATAAGCCACTCTGTGCTCCTCGTCCAGATCGGAGGCTGTGTAGTCCCTTGGAATCTCTATGGGTTGCTGTTTTCATATAAAATAAAAACAACAGCACGATACACTAAAATATTTACTTAATTCTTAATAATTAATTAATTAACATACACGTGATCCTTCGGGAACGACGTTGGCTTCTTCTTTAGCCCTCGCAAAAATTCCACTGTCTACGTACTTATCCGGAAATACTTCACTGAGTGGCGGAACTGGCAAATTCCTTGTATCTGGTCGATGCAATATGGCGACTGATAGAGCGTATATGAACATATTTGGATTCAGACGATCCCGACAGTATACAGCAACGGATAAGAAGTCCTCGTACGTTCTCATCCCTGTACATATAAGATACAGGATATGTGTCTATTAATTTTCTCTTATGTCTATTGTATCCGCCGCCCCTCTTTTTTTAAAATCTTATAGATATCTATTATATAGATATACAAATAATCTGTATTTGGCTACTGGCTATACTGACCCATAAAGATATCGATAAGCCTTGCCGCTACTTTACGATGCGCCGGTATGAAAAGGGAGAATGGATCTCGTCTACCAAGTTGCAAAGGGATGCTGAGATCCGGAAGACTGATCTCCTTCACAGGAATTTTCGATTGTGTATCTTCACCGAATCTGTTCAATACCTCAGTGGCTACTGGCCGATATCTATCGGGCTGTTATGAAAAATGAAGTCGTTTTGATAAGTACAATATTATCATACAGCAAAGTGAAGATGTTTCAAGTGTACACGATTGAGCTTACTTACCAGATAGTTAGCCGGTATATCAAAAGCTACCTTGTTATCGCCCTTTGGAACATACACAGGTTCCGCGGGTCGATCGAACAGATATAAAACACCGGTATTACTGCTCGCCATTTTAAAAAAAAAATGCGTTTCACGATTACAAAAAAGATTCTCTGCTCGCTTCGACGAATAACAACGTTATGGTTGAGACAACAGTGGGTTTTCCTTTTATACACTTTTACTTCGGATATGGTGGCTTTGTGATAACCACGATAAGAATGAATTCTCTGAAAAACAATGGTCAAATAGACTTCCGGTGTTTGGTAAGCTATCTGAACTAGATACTTTCGAAAAACAGGATACGAATTCTCTGCAGTCATACCCTGGACACTTTGGCTTTGGGCACTTTTATATATTTCGGGAACTAATATCATCTGAGCCCCAGGCACTGTTGCAACAGCCATTCGTTGTTCAAGGGGATGGAGCCGATGGCGTAACGGTGCCTGAGGTACTCAATTCCAACTTTATGGACGATCAGAATTTGACTGTATTAAGAAAAGCAGTAGGTAGTTGTACTTGCAAGATTTTTTGAGATATCTAAATTTTCTTTATCTCGTCTAGGAGCGACAACTCTAATATGCTTTGAAAATAACTTTTTCACTCATTCCTTTACCGTCAGTTCGGTATGTACGTACCTTTATCTCCATCTGGCAACCATATCAAGGATATTAGCCATTCCAGAAACGTAGAAAATGAAACGGATAAAGAACGAGCGTATTCATTTGACGTAGTGGCGATTCCCTTGGGTGGAATAAAATGGAAATCAATAAGACACTAATAACTTCGAAGATTACAATGAGGAACGCGTGGTAGCTAAAAAGGTATGGATTAGCAAAGCTAAAAGAGTTTTATACCGATAAAAGTAGCATGACCGCATTTAAATTAAATGCAACGAACCCTTCTCCCAAGATAATCATTCCTCTATAATTTCACTCTACGAAATAGTCTTAATTCACAACTTCCTGCTTGAATCGTCGAAACGAATATTCTTACTACCATACTGTCGACGTTCTCGGATCGGACTTTATAGTGGAATTGAAATAACAAATAAATACTGCACCACCGGCAGTAAGAGACAAAAGAATTTAATCCGTTTAAGGATTATCGTAGGTGCATTTATTCATTTAAAACAATAGTCTGTCCACCCAGGCGCCAGATTTGTCTGTCTCTTTCTCTCTCTCTCTCTCTCTCTCTCTCTCTCTCTCTCTCTCTCTCTCTCTCTCTCTCTGTGTGTAATAATACACATACCGTAACTCCTTTGGAAGTATCCATGGCAGTCGAAAGCGAGTGCAATATATATATATACACCATTCAAAGTATTCAAGCGTTGACTTTTCCTCAATAGCTATTGCAACGTATAACTAACAGAAACCCACTTTTTTTTAACGACCAATGTATTTCTGATACTTTCGAGAGGGATCGGCCCACGCGTATGTAAAAATGAGAGGGGAAAAAATACAAAAAAAATTTATAAAAATCCCAGATCATCTAACAAAAAAGCATACATCCTCGTACATTTGTATTACATACAGTCACGCGTCAGGTAGCCATTTTACATATCCACCATATACCTGACTACGTATACCATGCATACAAGGATTGTACAGATGTAGAATTCTCACTGGGGGTTGAATATCGAGTAGACAGCCCGCCTCTACCGCTTCGTTATCATAATTCAAAATCTATTAAGCTCAACGAGCATTATCAATGACAACACAGGATAATTTTGCGCGAACACGTGAAATAAAACTGCATACAGTAGATCCTTCTACCTGTGAAATAAAGAATTTTTCTTGTTCAATATAAAGGATATTTTTAAACATCTTCTCATATCTTCTCGCTACTTATTGTATATTCTTTATTTGTTACAGATAATAAATGGCCAGTTTCTATAATATATCACACGTAACCATATTAATGATATGTGGTTAGTGAGTTTTGAGAGTGTCTATATAACGGCCAGTAGTACCCGGTCATCCTTGTAGGTGCTTACACGAGGCACGATAAATATAATACGTTAGCTATATATCTATACATACACTGCATGGTTCAGCTAGACTACAGAGCATTATAGTATAACGGCATCGTACATGTAGGTAATGTTCATTGTATAATTTACAGATATCTGTATATCCACTATAATATATCTAAGCCTTTATTACAGCGAGATTCCTTGTTACATAAAGTTCACATTAGCCCTGTCCCTTATTCGACGTGACGCACGCTCGTTATTTATTCAAACGATTATTATGGTTACGTCACACGTTACTATTCCTCCTGTGCTTTAATTTCGCCACTGCGCAAACATACGACGGCATTGTACTGCACGATGCACAGTGTGTTCACGTTCGTTCAAACGAATGCAAAGTGCATCCCAAGTTGACACGTCGCGCTGCTGCAGTCCGACTCGTTTCTAGATCCGCGCATCCATTTCCCATGACAGCGACGTTCCGTCAATGAGTTGTTGGCTCCTGCTTCCCATCTGCCAATTCCTGCGTAACCCACAGGATTTCCAGGATCGTGACAGCGCGAATTGAACTCACGTGTTCCGCAACGTACGCAGACGCGTGAGCCTGTACAGATACGATCGTAAAGGTGATTATTAGGGGGGTAGAAAAAGAGAGAGGAGAAAAAATTATGCTTATTATATTACAGATGTATAAACACGATATATCATATTACAGATTATACGATTAGTATCAGAAGTAGCTAATAGCCACTAGCAAATGAGATCCCGTGGCGAAGTTTCGTTTGCCGAAAATAGTCCCTCTTGACCTGAAGCCTCGAGGTGCTCGCTCCCTTAGTTAGCAAACAAGCAACCCTTAATCTTAGATATACACTGTGGTCCGGGAAAACGTTGATTCGTCTTGGTGGACGGTGAGCCAAGTTTTCTCTTCTGAAATTTGTTGTCTCTAACTTGAGAGAGAGAGAGAGAGAGAGAGAGAGAGAGAGAGAGAGAGAATAAACAAAAAGCTTCTTGAATATAATAATACAGTCAAAAAACCACTTACCCTCGGTCAACCCCTCGAACGAGCCACCCTTAGCGCAGAGTCTCGATGCTCGTAGGATCGTGAAGACCGCGCAATATCTGAAAGGCATTGAGTAGAACGATTATGGTCTGCCGGAAGCGGCCATTATTATTCTGGAGCCTCTGGCAATGTGGCGCGCAAGCTTTTCAATGTCCATAAAAGCTATACATATACAGTAGAATGAGCAGAGTCCCTCGAGGACACCGACGTAACTTTGCGCACGCACATGCGTTACGTATTGCACGTTTTACGAACGTTAAATGAATAAAGTTCGTAAGGAACTTTGTCGTTTTACGATGCGAAAGTAAGCGATTTGACATTCCATCTGTACGTTACCTTGTGTATCTAGAAACGCTTCCCAGTGCTCGAGAGGCATTGCTCTAAATTATCTTTATTAGGATCTTGAGGCTTTACGACAAGTACTATATGCGTATTTCGCAGGTTCCGCCATAGGCTGCGCAGATGAGTTTGCGCATGTATAATATATCGAGGATAAGTTCTTAATAAGCTATTAAATTCGTATCGACACGATTCTACATCTGTTAAAAGATATCTCAGAGAACCACGGTACATGTTACGTTAAGCTTTGAAAATGGTACCTCGTTAACGCAGGCAATTCTCCATGAAAAAAATGCTTTGAATTATCAGTGCTCTCGGCTCATTTCGCATCTTCTCACGTAAAATGCTTTCCATATCATTTGCAATGGGATACGTCAAGGTTACCCAAAAGGGTTACATAAACTATATACAAGATATTGACGTAACCGAAAATTTTTTTCTCTTTCTCTACGAAACACCCATATAATAATAATAATAATAATCCATTTATTCTGTAGTTTCACTCCTGGCTGGGCGGCCTACTGGAAGTAAAAGAGAGAGTGCGGAAGTCTTTTCAAGAGTGTCAGGACTCCCTCAACATGGCTCGCATGGCAAGATCCATCCGTACGGAAGTTATTTTCGAGGATGAAAACGATTCTCGAGCCAATCCTGAACGTGTACAGAACAGTTGCCCTACATACAACGTTAATTGAGTCATTGTTATGCGAACTATGACCCGCCTGCTGGGTTATAAAGCGTGTCCATTTACTCGAAGCAATGATCCAACATGAGCAATCGGTACCTGCCAGTGAATCAAGGTACCCGTGAGGTATGAGTCGATCATATTGCATCAGTGTATATACATATAGGTTAATTAATAGCGTTCTGCCTATCCATATATCAAGGACCTATTAGTTATGTTGATAGGAGAGCTTTATGTGCCACAATACATAGAGAAAAGATATATTAGACGCGTGATATACCTGGTTGGGAAAATGAGTATTCTCTGTCGTTATTGTAGGAAACTAATTTACCGACGCTTTTGCTGGACTGCGTTCACTCCTTAATGGAGTTCTATGTACTTTATACCCTCGAAAGAGACATTGTTCGCGGTGAGAAACCGCGAGAAACGTAGGTGTATGTGGACTGTGGGATAGAGTCTGTGCGCGCACATTACGCCGCAGAAGTTAACTGTGTCAACCGTGTCGACCGCGTGTCAATTTGGCAAATGGAATTATCAATGGTCTAATTTTGAGATAATTTCGAACGAGGCCTTGAGCAATCTCACGGGACCTTTGCCAGTTTCTATCGTTCCGTAAACTTGACAGCTTCGAGAAACTTTCTCAGTGTATACAGTCTGGGTATAGGAGATAGAAGACTGAGGAATAGCAATACGGGACGGCGAGTTGCCTGCCTGGTTGTATCGTGGAAAACTATTGAGATAGCAGAAAACTTTTTACAGAGTAGGATATATCGCTAGAGCAGATGTGTGGATGTTCTATACTACATTTATATTGACTGACTTTTTCTACAGTGAAATTGTACGTGTATTTTGTAACCTGGCCTTTTGGAACGACCCGTTACACACTCTCATCTCTACCCGTCATCGCCAATGGGATTGGTTGTTTCTGCCTTTTTTTTAAGGGTACGTAGCATAGGTTTGGTTCCCGGAGCAGGGAATGGTCCGAACGATCGAACCAGCCATCGAGGCAGGAGGCAAAATTTCGGATAAAAACTCTCGCCGACGAAGTGCTCGATCGCTGTAGCCCGTTTCCGGTTGGCTGGGAACTCTAACTAGCGTTGATCCGCGTTCCCGACGGAATGGCGTCAGGACACCAGTTCGTCATGAGCCAACGTTGAGATATACATGTATAGTAGTACCTACACGTCGGAATTTGCATTGTAAAATGCTTTGCTTACAGTATTGTAACAAACGAGGCAGTACAATGGCCGCTGGGCTGTCATTTTGAGACCTTTTGACGAATTCAGATATCTTCCTTAGATATAATATCCAGGTTCCCCTCTATCCTTGTCAGTTGACTGAGATTGAGCAGCGGGAATTTGAAAAAGTGGCTACGAAGAACATCAGTGATACGGAAGAGCCGTAGATGGCGTCCAAGAAAGTTTTCGAGTTTCGGTACGTCGTGGATAAACTGATCATATTTACTGATGATGCCGGCAAGCGAATTTACCTCTCAATCTATATTTCATAAGATCAAATTTAGCCTTTCTTTGGCGAGTAATATTTATTTTATAAATATTGGAAAAATTGAACTCACCCCTGTGACATTTTATCGGTTGCATTCTCGTGGTAGCTTTCTGACGCAGCAGGTACGATGAGGGTAGTTTCTGAAAATGTAAGAGGTGGCTGTGTAAAGCTTGTCGATTGTACAAAGCTGACCAGGCAAGCTTATCTGGGGAATGGCAAAGAAAAAAAAAAAGAAAGAAGGGAAAACTACAAGAGAAATGCCGAGTCAAAGAAAAGAGGGTTAGAAAGGGATACAAAAAAATGAAGGGCAAATTCAAAAAACGAAAAATAGGGTAAAAATGCATAGTTTTCTCACCTCTCACGTGCGATACGCGATCACGTCTCGCGCAGGCATCGTGACTGCGACATGTTCTTGATTGTTCCAATTGTGGACAATGTTTTCCGCCATTTTGATCAGCCCTGTAAATTCGCCGGGATCTGCTCTGAATTCCAGCGCCGCATGTTCCTTCGCATCGGGACCAAGGACCCCATTCGCTAACTGAACAATCCGTCACTGTGCATAGATAAGAGAAAGAGCAGAATAAAATAAAAGATTCAATCATTACCTACCGAGTGACCCAGTAAAGGTAATTTGAAAATGCGCGTCACGTTCCATTAGAAAAAGAAAGGACACGAGTCTCAAGAACAAAGGATTTCTTAAGCAACAACCAATTCATCGGGGTGCCAACGCCCCTACTGATAACGCTATGCTTTTATACAGGGTGTACAGAGATATGTGAGAATTTATCACAGTTTACAATTTTCTTCAGAATTTTTCTTATCTACAACCAATTCTGGAATTCTCCAGTTCCTTGTACGTGTTACCCTTTACTATAATACTATAGTAACATAAGTAACTTAATCCTACAAAATATATCCGTATACCTTGTATACGCTGAAAGAAATGTCTGTATATTCGGTACCGCCTGCGTCTGGCATTTCTCCAGAAGAACTCTTTTAATTGCAAGCTTCATTACAGCCTTTGTTCCTTGACAAAAACAACGACTGACTTAAACGTATTTTCGAAGCTTTTATTGCATGATCTTGCTTCACTTCATGCCTCTTTTTCTGCGTTAACATGTATATATAGATAATGCTTCGTACATATTGTTTCATACGTCACAATGGATTCTAAAGGGAAATACATAGGCCTTGTACAATATTCAATCGAATGGCGTGCCATAACCAGAACAATCGTTCATACCGTGCAATATGGAAGGCAGCCTATCAACTCTATGCTATACATATATCTATGTGGTGTTTATCAGTTAGGTTAGTTCGTTAGAGTATTACAACAATACGAAACTAGTACAAACTAATGGCTTTGTTAAAACTATCGATGTTGTGTATACGAGGGATGCCAGTTCCTTGACTAGTGTCACTTTGAACAAACGTTTCAGTAGTTTCTGGAATGTTCTTGAAACAGAATAACCGTCAGGATCCACCATCTTGTTTGACTTGGGGATACACAGCGAAATCCTCAGGGACTTTGAATTTCTCCCTCAGACGAGATCTTTCTATATCATGTCGCATTTGGTTCACGTGAAGAATGATGTTCGGCAGATGGGATCGATACGTGAAAATCGCTAGCCTATTTCTTTGGCTGCTTCAATTTGTCTTTCCACCATTCTTCTTGCAGGCCTTTATTCGCTTTGGTTACTTTTTTCGTGTGTCTTATTCCCCCCTTTTAATATGAAAACAAAAAAGTACCTGACTGACTTCCGTCTGGACGAGAAAAATGCCGAGAATTACATTTTCCAAGTGATGAATGTCTTCTTGGTAAAGTTACGTATATACTTTTATTTTTTGTGCACGTAGTAGTACGATGGAAAAACTGGCTTGAATAATTTTTTATATTTCGCTTCTTTAATTATTCGTATCAAAATGCAAGAATATTAATATTCTTGAACGCTTTTAAAAAGCTTTTTCATTTTCATGGAATCCTCTCTGACGTCAATGCTTTATAACAACCAGTCTGAACCTCCAACCATTTCCTGCCGTGAAAAGTCCGATTTCCGGTAGGAATCAGTCGCTCGATACGAATTTTTCATCGGTCTGGAAAAGTGGCCGACTTGCTTTTCCGTCTTAAAGTGTCGGACGGGAAGCGGTTAGTTTGCGGTTCACTGAACATGCAAAACCGAGTGCACTTTTATGACGAAAAGAATTTTCGTGTAAAGTCGAAATTTCACGTGCATACGTAAACATTAAAGTGTGAGAGTCAAGTGCAATTTCGGGCGTGCACTTCATTTTGACTAGGTAAATGCGAAACGTGAGAGTGAAAGTGTTTGAAACGACTAAGGGAAAGAGGAAAGAAAAACTGTAAGCCAAAAAATTATGCAAAATTGTCACTCTGGTAACTTCAAAGGCATCTTCGCGAAAGACATAAGTAGATATCAGCTTTACCAATGGAAATAAATGCCAGAGCAGCTCTGGAAACACGCCACTCTCTCGTTTCCGGACACCATACTGTATCTGAGAGGATGGTAAGGTACATACATGGTAAGGGTGCCTATCCGTTTCCGTCAGGGACACGAAGGTATTCCGAGTGGCACGTTTCCGGTCCATTTGCAAGAACCATCGTTTCCTACCATACCTGACTCTACTCGGACTTAATGCACTTGCGTATATAAGAATACCTTTGCATGTTCCTCAAGGCTCGTATATTTCCGGTCGTGTGGACTCTGATTGATTGTAAGATATTCCAAGAGGGACACCAAGAAGTCCAGTGATTTTTTCGTACAGATTATAGGAGATATTACTTTAACAACAAAAAGAAAAGGGAAGAGTATACGAAATTATGTGTCAAATCTTGAATTTTTTATACTACGATTATGTACTTGAATAGTACCTAAATCTCACTTTTTCAAAATGATATTGTTAATTTTAAAAAATCTACGTCAAGGACAGAGAATTAGCAATATTTTTCATCGAACTGTTATGCTCCTCTATTATAATACAGCCATTAAGGAACCGTTACCCTGGAGATTCCCTACACTTTCCCCATCATAAAACTATCCTTTTAATCCCATAAATATACAAATCCTTCTTCCCTGCATTTTTAATATAGGAATTTACCAACTGCGTAAAAAACCCTCCCTTCCTATACAAAATCCCTCGTTCCCGTAAGACTAACAATAAGTTTACCTTATTAGAAAATGTAGCATCTAAGGACAGTTTCAGTCGAGCATTTGTAAGAGAAGGCCCAGTAGAGTGCAAAATAAAAGATTGTTCTACACTGGTTCTTAATTAACAAAATCCGTTCGTGAAGTCATAGCGGCGGAATCTTGTATGCCGTATTGAATCTATAACGATATAGTTCGCCACGGCATAACAGAGCGAACAAAAACGAGAATGACGCCAGGCTTAAGTCCTTAGAACTCCGCAAACTGAAATTAACATTCCGTTAGACGGTTCTTTGATAATTTCATGCTTACCACCACAAGCCACCTTAAAGTCGTCGCAGCAATCGCCAAGTTTTAGGCACGCATGATCGCAGTAGCACGGCTTGTCCTGTGGACCCTCGATGATAGCATTAGGGGATGCTTTTTGTATAACGCAAGCAGAATCGCGACCCTGACAGCACATTTTTGCGAGTTTACAGCTTCCGGCGCGAGTGGAGACCACGATAGTCGCCATTAATATCATAACAGCGATTGATTTCATTGTGGTCGATCACCGTTATCCTTGTACGACACCGTTTTTTTACAATTTCTTTATTAACGAGCAGACCACGATGATTCCATTTCACAATGATGTGCACGATCGTCACTCAAGCTGTCAGTAATTATTGACGTCACTGTCATTATTCACTTTCACTTATTAGTAATGCAGCTGAAAACATTTAGTTTCGTCATCGCTTTGTCGTACCTTCATATTTTGTTTACGATTTCATGTCCTCAAGAAAAGTTCAAACGAACCTGAATCATATTTGGTGCCAAGTTTCTCACAAGCGAATAGTCCTGTCGACTCAAACTTTCCTGAAGATAACACAATAAACTATAACAGAAGTTTGACTCGTCGTCGAATGGAAACTTTCTTTATCCCCGTACGCGATTGGTCGTTAAATCTTGCATCGGATGATTTCATGAGTGATAGAAACTATAATAGTGTCAAGATACACATTAAGCAAGTTAGAAATATCGTTGAATTTCACCATATGATATAGCAGGTACGCTTCTTAATCTTTATTATTCGTCTTCCACATCGAAAACTTTAACCGAAGTTTTATTACTGTCTTTGCCGTAATTCTCGCGACGATCCACACGTTTGAGCGGCTGTGAACGTACTAAAGTGAACGTGTTTGCCGCCTGTAACACAGCGGTAAAACATAGCTAGGCGCATGTCCCAAAATTCTCTACGAGCAATTCTCCTTTAAGTATTTATATATACATATACTATATATAAATATACACTTATCCCAGCTTATAGGTGGAGGATGCGTAATCTCTCGATAACGGTCAAATAGCCATTACTGAACTCTTACGTCTATGTGTTGTATCTACCATATGATGGTGGTGATTCTTGCGCGATTCTACGGACTGTATACAATAAAGGGGTTAGTAACTTTCTATAGATCAGAATGCATAAAAGTGCTTTATATTCTTTGCAATTGATAAATTCTCTCTTTAATTTAGGCCAGGTATATTTATATTCCGGTCATCAATAAATCACGTGGTCAATGTAACTGAAAAATTCGCCGTGTTCAATTGGGTTGTTCACCCTCTTTTTCAACGCGAGGGACATTAAAATTGTCTGTATAATATAGTCCGCTGTCATAAAATGACCGAAATATGTATTCGAGCTGTAACGAGCCGTGCTTGTGACACAGTCGTCGCTTCGACGATTATTAATTGCAGTTACTGAATGCCGAATGGCAAAGGATCGACGGCCCTTTATTCGAGGATTTAACGCCTCGATATGAAACCAAGCAGGCTGCAGACTGGTCGATAAAATAATGGCGATTGCTCTCACTGAAGCATCTCGCACAAGAGAGAAAAAGGCCTAGAGTGTGAGTGCGGGAGAAAGAGAGATAGAACGAGAGGCGTAAAATGGAACGAGAGAAGTTAATTTAAACAGAAGAGGGAGCTCCCCGTTGTTTCGCGAATGGCGTCCCGCAGGATTCCAACCCCGTAAACGTAAAACGAATTTCTCCGTAGGTGATCAATGCACTAACTTTCTCCCGAAATTCTATTTGACATTGGGGGAGGAACGTGTTTCCGCTTTTCGACATTGTCCCGGCAGTGCCACTAGGGATGAGATCATGAAGATTGATGATAATAGGTTCACTCAAATACGACTACGTAAAAATGGAGTAAAATCTACTCTATAAGATTTCATGCAGTTTGAGAGACAATTGTTACTCTGTCAAATAGTATGGATGTACTCCAAAAAGGTGGAGAGGAGTGAGCGCAAAGAAGGAGGGATAAAAACTCTAGTCCATTGACATAAAAGAAATCAAAAATGAAAAAGGAATAAAAATCTTTGTTTGAGTTATTATTGTGGTTCGGGATAGCGCGAACGCAGTCCCGACTACCAAAAATTTTACGCCCGAGATATCCACATTAGGGATATTCGCAAGGGTCAGCTCGACCGTAGTGCAATGGAAGAGCCTCACCCTGGAGGAACCGCCTTGTTGATCACGGTAACCTCTGCGCCAGGTAAGTATGCTTTGTCACTGATCGCAACCCTCTTTAAAGATTACAGAGTAGAATTTTAACTTCGAGAAATTTACCCTCGGCGCACTCTAGCTTCAGATTGTCGAACTACTGTCAAGGAAACTAAAATACTCTACTCCAGGTTAACAGTAAAACTGCTTCTAGAGCGAATAACATTGGCTAAGATCAAAATGATTGATAATCTTTTTGGAGATGGGTCACTTTTCTTACTAATTTTTTTTTAATGTAGAGGAACTTAATATATGTAAAATATATTAATGTATTATGGTCTTAACGCGGTTTTGCTGGTGCTATCAGTGTTTTTCTCACGTGACACGACTCGACCTATAAGAACGGCACTGCAGTGACAGTTGGACAGTAGAAGTGACGACGGGCTATTATTAATTATATAGTCATTGAGTAGTTCAATACTTTTACACTATTTTTGTTAACGAATTTCAGTTCTATCTCCTTGGAAGTTATGATGTATCAGTCGCGGTCCAACATGAATAATTTGATTTTAGTATTTATGATAGATAAATCCTCTCGATTATAATATGGAAAAACTTTAGCATATTATGTGCTACAGATATACCAGTCAAGAAGTGATATTGAAATAATTAGACTAGTAGTGTTCGTTAAATATTGGTCATTACATCAAATGTGTATCGAAACTGAATAGAATGTGAGTATCGCATATAGGTATGATAGTTTTTCACTATAGGCAAACACATGTATAGTTTATGAATCAAGCTGAATTCTGACTTCAATTAAACCAAAATGGAAAATTATTATACTACAGGAGTCCAGTTCTGTTAGCGGGCATTGACAGATAAAGTCCGATTATAAACTATGTTTAACTACACAAAAGCAAAAAGTTTTAGATGACAACTTTTGAAAATCACAACTAACGTTGTTCATATGAAAATTATAAAACAAAGTTTAGAAAAAACCTAGATGTATAGTTGCTATAAAACAATTTTATGTTTAAATTCTGTTATCCGGGATAGCGCGAACGCAGTCCCGACTACCAAAAATTATACGCCCGAGATATCCACATTAGGGATATTCGCAAGGGTCAGCTCGACCGTGGTGCAATGGAAGAGCCTCGCCCTGGAGGAACCGCCTTCTTGATCACGGTAACCTCTGCGCCAGGTAAGTATGCTTTGGGTCGTGTTAGTCGCCTTCTTGAACTCTCAGTGCTACACTTTGACTGCGAGATACAAACGCTCGTCGCGCCATCTGTTGACGCGCTGGCGAGTTAATTACGCCGACGCGCCGTATGACCTCAACCGCATATCACTTCACTTCACAGACATGCCTGCTGCAGTTACTCTTACATTTGAATAATTAGACCTAATGTGGATAATAAAATAACAGCTATACTTACGTCGATTTAATATATTTCAATGCAGTCAAATAAATAATTCAATGCAGTACATTATCTACAGTTATTTTAGGGGAAAACTCCTGATCAAACTTCTACTCTACAATATATTTCATTTATATACGAGTTTGCCCATATACGAATGTAGAGTAAAATCAAACACATTTCACTTTGTATTTCATCTAAACATTTTTTAAATATCGAGGCATAGGTATGTTTCGAGGAACATGCAGTCCCAGTTGCAAAATGAATAATATTACCTTCAAACGTTTCTTCTCTTGCAAAGTATTCCTGTGCCATCTACATCCGGGATTTATTGCTATCCCCTTCAAATTTTAGCTTGATCGCTTAGTCATTAATTCTGAAATTTTTTCACAAAATGTTTCGTACATATCTTATCATTTCGTACAATACGTATTTCTTTTCAGGTATAAGCCTCGTATGGGGAACTTGCAAATGTACTATTATTTTCACTGATGACTGGCACAAGACAATTTTCAACAATGTTCTATGGGAATGCGTTCACGCCCAAAAACTATAAATGTAACACATAATCTTTAAACTAATTTCACCAATATTGTAATATGGGTCTTATAAGTAGTAAAGTATTTATGTTTGAAATTTAAACTTATGTCCGGGATAGCGCGAACGCAGTCCCGACTACCAAAAATTTTACGCCCGAGATATCCACATTAGGGATATTCGCAAGGGTCAGCTCAACCGTGGTGCAATGGAAGAGCCTCACCCTGGAGGAACCGCCTTCTTGATCACGGTAACCTCTGCGCCAGGTAAGTATGCTTTGGTTACTCACTCGTAGCTACTTAAAGCATCTGGGGGAATGTTTTCGTTCGAGAACCAAGTACTAGCAGCGCCATCTGCCCTTTGCTCACGTAACTAAGTGATACTCATGCGTTGCTCTATACCTACTACATTTAACCCAGTTTACATTATGTCCCATTCTATGTACAGAGGTTCTGACTTAATTATATTTGTAACGTACATAGTTATGTTATGTTATGTTCTATCCCATATAAGACTTTATCTTTGCCGCACGTATGCGCAAGAACAGCACAGAACGCGTGATACCTAATATTAATATAAATGAACTGTGCCATCAACCTAACCATCCACGGTCACGGGACCGTTCCGACCTCCTCATAATAAAGAGAAAGAGCATTATCTTATCTGTTAGATCAAGAGAGGATAACAGGCCTAAACAAGGTAAACAGACTCTTTCTATTTTGTAGAATATTAATGCTCACTCAGGCGGGCTTACAATGAACTCCATATATACATATGTATATCCAAAACATATACCCGTTCTTATATTCTAGTTGTATGAACATCAGTATATCGATCAAATGTCAAATACATAAAGTATACACTTTTTAATGTATTGTTTCTTTTATAGATTCGTTCGCAAACGTTGTACAGAATGCATCATTTGTTATCCTTAATTTGTGTACACCCCAATCACGTACATCAGTGTTTCAAAACGGATAACCATAGTATCCCACCCTTCGGTGCGGTAGGTAGCCATATACATAAATGTTCGGATAACTCCAACTTGTCCTCAGGAAAATAAATAAATTCCTCACACCCTCAAGAGCCAGACGTGAATTTATTTCGCGGTTTTCTTCGAAGATTAATTGTTTTTCACTCTTCGTACACACCCATCCACGCTCAACCGTTTTACGCCAAGCATGCCCGCCCCTCCGCCACGTGTAAGTGGCGGCTGATAGTCGTCTGCGAAAAAGACCATTAGCACATCCTGGGGGATCGTCGTGTCGCGGTTTGTCGTAGTGGATTTCTCACGTTTTTTGATCCGCTGACAGACACGCCCTTAGCCCAGGGCTATTCTCTATACCTGAACCCTTTCACATCACCACCCTAGTAGATTTTGACACGCAGAGTCCGTCAAGAAACCACCCCCATTTCACTCGTCTGATTTAAGTTTGGTATTTTCAAGTACCGTTGATCTTTAAATTTCAAACTCATTAAATTCCGATGGCAGCGCCACTTTAGACCCTAACGATCAAATTTGGAAGGAGAGTTGAATTATTATACGCGCAACCGTTATTCGGTACGTGCTCGTATCTACGTATATATACGAATAGGCTGGTGCATCCCTCATGTATAGGTATACAGTATGGGATAAGTATTGAAGACACTGCCAGAGAAGTAAAACTAAGGGATGATAGATATTGGTGGATATGGAATACTGAAATCGAAGACTTTCCTTCCATGTGAGTACGCTGGTGTCTTCGCAACGTACAATCGTATATATTCCGGTAAATCCTCACTACCGGAACCCATGAATAATACATTTCGAATTCGAATGTTGACTTTTACTAGTAAACGCAATTTCATAAGCGTATCACCCATCCTAGGGATGGTATACGAGATGTGTTTCCCATTTTCTTGTTTACAGTCTCCCATCAGCAATTTCCTACGGTATCATCGTTTCAGCTGGTGGATCATTTTTTTTTCTTTTCATTTCCGCTCAAGCGTCGCCAATGCGGACGTGTCGTTTCGACTTAGTACCTAAGTATACCTATCCACGAATTCAATTCGACCGGTCAATTAAAGCCGCCTCTCAAATGGAAAAGGGCAATGTTACCTTAGGGAGTCAAATTGACCTCGGATAATAACATTACCAAGACTATTTTTTCCTTCTGAAATATACGTCGTTGGGAATTCAAGGTGAATATTTTTTTCCTGAAATCCTCGTTTGACTAAACAAGCTTTCAGTTATATATCAGCCAATCATACGTCCCTGGTTGTGACACTTTAAAAGTAGAATACGCTTATTCGGGTGTATCCATGTATAACTATTGTATATGTTCACGTATATGGGTACTTATATCCTGCTGCGCAACCTTGATAATTTATGCATCGAATGCACGATTAGTCGTAAATAAACGAAGTACTTTTTTTTTCTTTGCGTTGTCGTTTTATCCTAGTACTCTTACTTCCGGTTAACTCGCTTCCAAGTTTTCTGTTTCTCGTTTCTATCCTCAGCTTCTTCTTGAGACTCGGCGATGCTTCGCAAAGAAAGTTGTTAGGATGGCGTGCCACGCGGATGTGTATATACCTTTAGGAATCCTCAACGTGTGGTCGGCATTAAACCGGAAAATCTACAGGGTGCAGCATTCATGAATACTTAAGAAGCTAAAAAAGTTATACGTTACAATGGCGTAGCTTGAACGTTGAAGTTTGATATTGCGAAACTTTTGAGTTTCTTCGTGCCTCGTGCTCGCGGCACTCGAGAAGCGAAGGGTTCAACAGTCTTTTCGAATATCGTCTGACTGGGAGGAACCGCAATGAAGGAAAGAACACCGAAGGAATTAAAAGAAGAGAAACAAATTCTTACTAGTCGTACAAATCAGGGACGAAGATATGTACTTTAAAACTCTTGAGGATATACTCGGTGTAAATACTATTATAGTATGTACTATACTATGAAATAAAACCACAAGGTGGTTAAGGGCGATCGACATCCTTGGTAGAAGAAAACTGTAATATCCGGCATTCAAATAAAACTCCTTAGACAGAAATATCAACGTGATAACAAAAGATTCTGTCGTATTTGCTTTGAGAGAGAAAATTTTTATTTCCATCTATCACAAAGATACGATTCGCAAATATTCTCTTTACGAACTCTCAGGCAGATATTGGCGCAAGTCTACCAGCGCTTCGAATTCCTTTTAACAAGCGTCAAAAGCTAATTTAATCGATGAACGAGATGTTTATTGTGTTCTCTGACTCGATAATTACCGGGTGTCCGGGTTTTATTGGACAGTTTTCAAACGAGTAATATCATTCAGAGAAAATGTCAAATAAACAATCCAGCGAAGGTATACATTAGTCCAGTGAAGTTGAAATGCTGTAAATGCAATGAAAAGCCCGTTTATCGGATTGCCAAAAAAAGGGCACTTCCATGCAACAAGTATTCTCTGTTATACAGGCTTGTCAATATATTCGGAGCCATTTAATTAACGGTCGTCCATTGTTTGTGGAAAATCGAATTAAATACAACCGATATACCTGACGGAAGAGCATACAGGTGCGTTCAGGAAAATACATTGATTCACATGCTCATGCGTGACACTGTACAATTTAATGCAGAGTACGGAGTACGGTGTCATGAAAATTTTTACGTGTCATTGGAAAAGCCTGTATCAATCCACCCATATGTTGTTCTCACGAATCAAATTGATATCCATATATGTTCGTCCCACATTCATTTATTTTGTTGATATAACGTAGAAACGTATCCATCCCTGAATTTTTAGAAAAATAATGAAAATTTTTTTCAATTTCATGTATACGTTCACTATGAAACTCAAATGAACATATGTTTAATAATACATTGTATAATGGTAGCAATTTTGTTTTCGTTAAATAGCAATAGATAAGTAGAAAACGAACTTTTGCGTGGTTTGTCGAAAGCGCGAAATCGATGGCAGATTAGAGAAATTCTAATCAGTGATATTTTTGCAAAATAAATATGATATTGTGTTCAATTAATTATCGGCGGCTTGATGTCGTCATCGTGACATTCCGTCAATTTGGTAATTTGATCTAGGGAGTGTATATATACATATAGGACCTATATTATAGGTGCTACGTTATTATAACTGCTAGTGTGGATGTAGCTTAAAATTAATAAGGGGTTTGAATTTTGAAAGAAAAAGCGTTATGGTAGACAATTTTAGGCAATTTCAGGAATTTCGGGTTCGTTTCGGTTGGTAACGTTAAAGGCGATACGTGGCTCAATGCTCATGTGGTTAACGTTGCCGCGCTGTATAATATGATGCGCTGTTGCGTTGGTACATTTAATTCTTGAGCATCCCCTTTACGGGCACGAAGGAAAACGGGCGAGAGGAATTCACGAACGAATTCCATGCGAATTCGCATTCGCGCGGAATATCATCTGGATCATTTACCTAATTGCCAGGAATTCCTCGTGACTCCTTAGTTCGTAACGTTTACACTTATTACATGGATTTAATTAATGTCGATGCTTATCCAAAGGATTCGCTAGGAGAGTGAAGGGTGAGAATGCTGAAGTTAACGCAAAAGGGATGCTACCCCTAAAAATGTGAAGGTAGATAGAAACTTCAACCCTTCTGAAGTTTTTGCTACTCGTATATGCGTTGAAATTAAATCACTTCATTTTTGCAATTCGGTATCTTTTGAAATTAGGGATATTTTTTTTATTTCAACTTTTGCGTGTCTCATTCAATATCTACTTGTTGAACAAGTCCGCGGAGGATGAGCGAGGTCGAGATGCATCAGGAGGTTCTACAGTGATTCTTGGGTAGTTCAGGACTCTAATAAAGTTTCAGTGAAGTCAGACGTCGTAAAGCGTCACGACGGCAATCGTCGCGGAGAGCGTGAAAAATGAAAAGAGACGTAATGGGAATGAAATGAGGGGGAAAGTGGTGAAAAAAAAAAAGAAAGAAACGGCATGGAAATTAAGACCGTGATAGACAGACTAAAGTCCTCCCTTTATGAATATTCCAATCTCTTACCGAAGTTAATTTTAATCCTTCGAGAGCGTGTGATTCCATTTAAGGGAAAACCATCCCCCTCATACTTGAGGATAGAATTTATGATAGTCGAGCAGATGGGCGTCGGGGAACAAAGAGTAAGGTAACTAATCACTCTTAGAAGTGATAAGGTTAAATTAACGTACATAGTACATGACCCACTCGAGGTATCTTTTTTCGTGAATAAAAATCGAAGGTTTTCATGTAAAAGTCAATTGGGCAATAAACTGCTTTGTGCATACGCAAGAAAGGTAAAAAAATGAACTTTTGTCGAAAGGAATGTTGTTACCTTTCAAAATCTTTACGTGTTTTGTGGAAATTTTGAAAATGAAAATAATACAACCTTTATTCTAATTTGTACATGTAAAAAGATATTTCGGATCCTACCTGTCGTTGATCACGTAAAATTTGGCTAACAATAAGATAATTTTACCAAAAATAAACGCTAATCAAACGATATATTTTTTACAATTATTTTCTGGCTAAATTCAAACAGCTTTGATTTTCTTTACTTTGATTCATGAAATTACTTACGAAACAGGATTTCAGATTCATTGGACGTTTGAAGTGTATCAAAGAACCTGGCAGAGAAAATAGGTAAAGAAATATTGCCTGATTTAGCAAAGGGTCTGTGAAACTTTCAGAACTGTTGATTAATCCCCACGCTTTTAAATTATAGATCGTTTTCTGTGCTCGATCGCTAAAATTAGGTATCGATTTTTAGTGGCTGACGCACTAGGTAGATCAATGGATGCGAATGAGAAAAGAAGATAAGGAGAAGTTTTTAATGAAAACAAAAGAGAGAGAAACAAAGAATAGATATAGAAACTAAAGAGTTGAAAAAAAAATCAATTTTTTTTCCACACAAAAAACTGCACTTGCTTCATATTATCCGGAATACTTCGAGACGTAATGCAAATTTCAAAACATTTCCTAGACCTTAAAAAATCCTTAGCAACATTTTCCAATTTTGAAATTGACTTTACAAACGCGAAATATACATACAACAACTGATTGTCCTACTGGAAATTAATATTTTTACTGTCCAGAGCCATCTGCAGCTGCAGCTGCAATTGCATCACTCGAAGCTAGTGACCCAACCGCAGTACCGTGTTGCAGGTCCATTTCGTATACAGTGTATTTTCACTCGGAGAGACTGCCGCAAGCCCTCAGATTTCGAAATAAACTAGACAGCGTACACTCACGGGAAAACACGTTAGAGCACAGTCCAATGATAGACTAAAGAAAAGAGAGAAAAACAGCTTCCTAAGTATTATAGTGGCACTTCCTTGAACGTTGCGATACCAGGATAATCCAGCTAAACCCATTAGGCTGCCTTTATTAGCCTATTCTCAGGTAATCGCAGCCCTTATTGCAAGACCCAATAATCGTGCAAAAGCCGTTAGGTTCTTTGTTCACTGATGGTCAAATGCAGCTTAATAAGTATTTTAGGTCTCCCAGGATATTCGATCAAAAAGCGTTACCCACCCGATAGAAAAAAATGCCCACTGCTCACATAGAGGTTATGATACTGTATTTCCATTTGCATAAATTACAAGATTTCCGATATGCATAATCGAAACATGCAATAGTCCATCCATCAATTCTAATTAATTATCAATTCTACTGTAATGCTGCCGCAATATGTAGACCCAAACTGGCAATTAAGATTTTCATTACACTCAGCAGACAGTACGGCTATTATGTATCTCGTGTAACCAGTAAATTAAATCTTCCCCGTTTTAAGCATAAGGCTATTCTAATTTGTAAACACGCGAGATTCTCCAAGATTCTAGTTAACGGAAATTCGGCGTTGTGGCGCAGAGTGAGTTGTTCTATGCCTCCTGAATATTCAGGATTTACGATACGCCCAACGGAAAACAGTTCTGAGCCGATTCCAATTCCGCGTTTCGCGTCGCCTGCATATTCAGGGAACGTTCACGGTTCCATTCCTACTGTTCCCAAGCGATATTTTGAGACGCGGTCGATTCTTGTACTACGAACTTTTGTTATTTACAGAAAGGTCTAAGTAATTAAGTCATGGGATGGCGTGAAAAATAAATTACTACAAACTTGATAACTCCAATAATCAATTGTACACACCGCTAGTAGACTGTTGTTAATGTTGAATTTGCGGAACGTATATACGGGTATGGAAATGTGACCGCGAACAGTACTAATTACAATAACAATTGGGCATCGAAATAAATGGAAATGACGAGGTTGGTCGTCCAATCGTAAAGTAAACGTTAAGCGCAGTAAAGGCTGAGCTAATGATATATCATGCTACGTTTTGGTTTAATGATATATCATGATTTATGTAATTTACAAAATAATACAATCCATGATAGATTAGTTTGTCTGCAGGAATTTATCGCGAGGACTGATGATAAAATCAATAACGAAAGCTATTCCGTTACTTTTGCAGACAAAGGGCATCCTCGTAATTCGTAAAGTATTTGTCGGAAGTACCAACCGTATACACCAGAAGTGAATCATAAACTAAACCAATATTCCTTTTTCGAATGGCGGTGCGCGTCTACGTGCTGGCTTTGGACTTTCAATAAGAAAATTGTGTTATTGTCCCAGAGAACGAAAACGCTATCTAGTTATATACGCGTCTGTGTGTGAATGTTGTAGGAGTAATGGGCATAGGGAATTTCGAATTTGGTGATTAATTTTTAAATCACTAGATTAACGTAAAGGGTTGGAGTATTCAGTAGAGAGATCCAAACCGGTTGGAAATAACGGTTAGTGCCGGTTCGAATAATCCGGCAGCTAATGAAATTTTACGGTTGCGGGTTACACTGACGATTATTGGTTATCGTCACCATTGCCGTCGATTAACCTCAACACTGCAGAAAATTTCATCATGGGGTCGCGACATGGCGTGACCATCTGTATCTACATAGTTATACAAGGCTAGTTATACATGCCTACGACCGAGATGCTTTGGGTCTTATTAGAGGGTTGGTACGGTGTGAAAGCAGCCTAACGTTAAGGATAATTACTCAAAGATAGAGAATCCTCCCAGTAGTGATATCGTTGGGGTAGAAGTGTTCGTAAACACGTTCTGAAAAAAAACCCTTTGAACATTCCCTCGTTAGAGAGCTCGTCCCGCATTTGCGGTCGTTCAATGGAATGTAATGAGATCGAAGGAGGATAATCGATGTTCGATGGATTAAGGGTGCAGAGCACCCCGAGCGATTGCGCCTCGTCCCTATAGAAAAATAAATTCACTTCGGATTAGGACGTCCTGTGGCGCAGAGGGATGGTCGAATTTGGAAGAAACTAAAAAAAAAAAAAATTGTATCCAAAGATAAATCTTGTTTGAACCTTTGTTTTTTCCATTTTTTTTTTCCGATTTTTTCCTCTTTTCATCACACGTGATGTTGGTTCAGTCAATTTATTTTTTCGAAAATATCCAATGTAACGCTGTATTACTCAATCTGGAAACACGAGCTTTTTTTCTGGGGATGAGAAATTCAGGGTTGTCGATTGATCGTTGCTTATCACGCGAGGCCTTATCACGTACGTTTCCTGGGATATCTACCTATTTCGACGTGTCCATAATAACAATGTGTATAACCAACCGTGTTCCGTCCTCAGGGGATGAAGGAAAAATATAAAAAAAATAACCACAAATATAAAATATCTTTATTTTTAAATCGATACAGCTTCTTTTGTCCTATTTATACGTGAAAACCCTCCCTTCGCATAGTTAAAGACATTGGCAAGGGGTGGAAATAAGGGTTGGGAAATTTATAAAACGACAAATTTATAAAACGATGCACATTGATGCAAGCAGACCGTCATTTTTGCATAACTAACACCCCCCCCCCCCCCGCCGTCAGTGAGTACTCTATTAAAGAACGCTTGTTCGCACGAAGAGAAAGAAGAAAAAAGAAGCGGTTGATGAAAAAGAAAAAAAAAGAATGGATGAGCCAGAGGGTGTCTCGCCGGTGGGTATAGAAGTTCGTGGTAGGAGGATAGTATTCCAGACAGTCCAAGGTGGAAGGTAGTCGTAGGTAGAAGCTAGACTAGGACACAAAGGGATGCAGATTGAGAGAACGAGTAAGAAGAATAGATAAAGGAATAAAATGATAGTGGAAAAACTCGTGGATTTCCTAGCTGGGTGATAAATGCATCCCGTTTTACGAACACGATAAAAACACCTGGAAAACTTATTTCCTCGGCTATGCTGCTCTGTCGACTCGCCCCGTGCGAATTCGACTATTTACTGCCACTTTCTTTCATTCTAAAGCGCCTCGACGGTTTCTGTGCTTACAATATATTTAAGCTGATACGTACTGATAAATATCGTATAGCACGATCAATGCATATAGCGTACAAGAAATCAAGTACAAAGTCCTTTATTCGGGATAGTCATATAATAATATCGCTGCTAAGTATACAGGGTAGTTCAGTAAGTTTTTCAAGGGTCCTTTCAAAGATTCCATAGCCAAGCCAAGTAGATGCGAGAGGATGGTCTTGAGATGGTGGGTATAATAAAAAAGTTCTCTCGGCAACCCTTGACAATTTTTCACCGTGTCAACAACCTCCCCGTACCTATATACTCCTCCTTTAGTTTGGAGTTCACCAGTGTCGCGCCCTTCTATTCAAAGAAATTCCACAATTTTTTTTTACTTCACTCAACCCCTTAAACACCCTTATCGATTCGTCGTTAATCATTCATTTCGATATGTATGATATTCCCTGACGAGGATTTTTTAATGAATCAGAAATGGTACTGAGTAATTATGGCTCTAATCCAGCATCCCTTACTTTCATCCCTTAATATTTGGCAAGTCGTATATCGGTCGGCAATATTATAAATGGTGTGAAACCGTAGCACTGAGGTCCAACGCGATAATCAGAGTATCTTCCCTTCGGCTTGAGAATTGTATTTGTTGTAATAGAGAGGGGATGCCCTCAGGCACCCAATAAGGGTAGCTGGGCTATCGCAGAACTATTGTTGTATTCCCCAGCGAAGCCAATAATCCCTTACGAGAGCTGGAAAGTACGGCTATCTTAATTTTTACGAGATCCAAATTCTAGCTCGAAGTTTAACCCTCCTGGAGAATTTCTCGTTTTAAATGTTCGAGCCGCTGAACCCCGCAGATTTTAAATGGCTGCACTTAGTCCATTCGATTAAGGTTAAGTCGCAAAATGGAAAGCTGGCAAATTGACGTTACGATTGGAACCAAGTAGAAAAGTCATTAAAAATTTTTACCTTTAATTTGAAAAACGTTAAACGAAATATTTATGGTGGGTGAGTCAGCACTCGTGCCTCGTGACACGTCCACGTCAACAGTTGTGCGTGACGTCTCTTTCTCACTCTTATCTTTTTTTGGGTTAATTTCTTTTTTTCCACACGACGAACCCAAATTTCCACTCGAGGATTACTAGCTTTCGCGAGCTTTACAGCTGTGCCAACCAGTCGCCGACGACCTGGGGAATTCTCGTCGGTTACGCTTGGCCCGATTCGATTAAGGTTAACGAGGGAAACCGTCGCTCTGACATTCATGTTTTTCGAAAGTTCAGATCCGACATTGAAATTAGACCGGACGTAGATTTCCGTTATTAAAATTGTATGGGATTTATTGTGTTATGAAAAAGTAAGGAGTCGCCATTATTCTCCACACAGTTAATATTACATTGGGATCTATTATTAGATTACTGAAGTGCCAAATGGCAATTTCGCTGTCGTCCGACAAAGAATATTTCAAAGGTTTCGTCCATGCGCTATAGTTGTCCTTGTTTGACCCACGTAAAGTTCTATAAGTGTGTCACTCTCGCACTCATGGACAGTATAGGAAACTTCGAAAATCCAAGGCTCAAACTACTATCGATATTAGAATTCACCTCGTGCATTGTCCGCGTCGCACGAAATAAATAACGAAACTTCAAGCACAACTACCCCATCGGTGTACTCGATTTTTCGAAATATTTTTATATTTAAAAAAAATTTCCTCGCAACCTGTAAAAATACGTAACACGAAAACTGCTGTCAATAACAGCTATCCCCATTGGTTGACGTACTATCGAAAATATTCCTCGTCTAAATTTGTATACCTAGAGTCCGAAATACACGTGCCTGGTAATCCCCCTATGCTCCGGTGAATTTTCATTCTAAATAAAGTCGATATTATTTGCTCCTGGTTAATACAGAAGAGACCATCAAAATCCAGAGTGCGAAGTATTGATTATATTGTAATGTGATGGTATCAGGTTTATACCTTAGGGTCAACAAGAATCTCAGCCAGTACATAGTTGAGGTGTTGCCGTTGCTGGCTATTACCAATTTCTAATAGCAATGGTACCAACCAATAGACATTCCAAATGGATGACAAGTATAAGGTCTTACTCAGACGGTTTATAACTTTGTCAAAGTCGTTACGTATGCATTAGGCAAGTAGCGACTGATTCGTCATAAGTAACTCTGTCGGGTTATCAGATTGAACGGATGACGAGGGTCCTAAAAGGATCTTTACGTCCGATCGTCTCTGCGGTACTGGTAGAATTATGAGGGGAAAAAAAGAACTGGCATATTTCAAACGTAATAAAATTATCACAGTGACGTAAATAATTTAGGCAATTTTTTACGTACTTTTCCTTGTTGTATAAATTAAAGTAAGATATAGCTGATCCTTGCTACATAAATTTATTCAAACTATATCAAGGTCAATGAACTCTATGCTACAAATGCTTAGGCTTGGAACTGTAGTGGATTTAAATGGACGATATTTATAATCAATATGTCCTACTGCTAATAGTCAGTTTCCAAAGGTGAAATTCCACCAAGTGGCAGGACCCTCTTCAACGTGTGGTTTTGACTTGCCCGAGTAAATCCAACAGCGGGGATGGAGGTCCTGCCTAAAATCTGTCTGGTATATATGCTATATACATTTATCGCATGGGATCTCAGAAATGTCCTGATAGGTTACGTGGGGCAGGACTTGGCAACACTTCCACAGGACATATCTCCTTGGGGGTTGGACACGCTTTAAGTGATTGCGGTTGGACACTGATTTATAACCATTTCGTCTCGTGCGGCAGTTCAATTCTCTGCAGTGGTTTTAGGGGTTGAATCAAAGTGCCGAAGGACCTGCAGTAGCCATGCTCAACGTGCATTTCATAGGTATTGCTCACGGTTGGAGAAATGTGGGTGTAATTGAAAAAAAAATAATTATTACAATTAAATACAATTCAGATATCGTTACCACTGAATCCAAAAAATTTAGAGTAACTCTACGTGTTATGGTCAAAGCCAGCTATCAAATCTAAATCACTATAGTTTTAGAATTGTGACTCGCCCTCCAGATTGGCCTGACACATCCGTTCTCGTCAACGTGCGAAGTGCGAATAAAACCAGTTGGGTCAATAAGGTACTAAGGTACTACTATATGTCGACGATAAACCTGACAGTAAATATTGTCCCTCTAAGTAGTCAAGTCCCGTTCCTATGACCGGTTACAATATGCCTGCGCTTTGATTGTGATAAATGTTTTTAGCAATTAGAGTGAAAAAAAAGAAAAGGAAAAGTTTTAACTCTCACCGAGTGCATCGCTTAAAGCTCAGAGCGGCAGATCACTCCGCGAGCGATTTCACGCTTAATGCGAGGAATTTGTCGGGAGGTATAGGAGGAAAGAAAGAAAGAGAGAAAATAAGAAGCAAGAAAGGAATGAAACTCGGCTGGTTTTCCTGTGCCACCTACCCATAACCACCCTGACAGGACTACGAGCCACTTGTGCACACTTGGACGACTCCCACCACCGATCATTCTTACCAGTGCGCGTATAAATCAAGCCGAGAATTTCTCGGATTTTCATGAGACTCTACCCATTCGCAGTCACTTGCAAGCTTACGACGATATCTAAGTTTTCGTCTTTTTCTTTTCCTTTTTTCCTGTGGTCTAGAATTCATCCCCAATTCGAATCCCCAAGTACTGTCCCGACCACTCGTCTACTCGACGCACTCCATATTCTCCTACACTTGAGAATCGACCGCCGGGAGGAAGAAAAATGTGGAGAGGAAGAGAACGAAGAAGATAGGAGAAAAAGGTATGGAAAAAGGCAAAAAGAAAAAACAAATATTATAGAGCGCTGAGGTATATCATTCGTACATTAATGAGGACCAGGTGCGAAATGGAGATATTCAGACTCTTTTAAGTGCGAAATCATACGTGGAGAAAATTTTTAATGAAAAGGAAGATCTGGCTCTCGGCGACTCGTGTGACAAAAGAATGTCAAGGATTGGTGTCTGTACTGTTACCTGTCAGATATGCGTACTCCATTGGCACACAATCTCGAAATAGTTTATAGTCAATATGGTAGACCACGTTTCCGGATTCCTCGAATTACTCGAGAATGCACTGACAACCATTAGAATGTCAATCTTGTTGGAATGCAGAACTGCAGGGGACATACGAAAGTGGTTAACCGTGGTTCCATTTCGGTTAAGTTATGGACTCGTGACGTTCGAATGGAGAGACTAATCGGTCGTTCACACTTTAACAACTTCCTTCTCGTTCAAGAAGTAATAAAGAGTTTGGAAATACTTGACAAAGTATTCTTCGTATATATATGTATATATCATCGGGACTTTGCCTGATAAGTAATATCGACATCGTGCCCCGTTGTGCGCACCTTTAGTTATATTTTTTAGTAACTGGCTTTTTTGCTGTTTGCATATTTTTTAATATAGAATTCAGACAGTCGCCGTGGATAACGAATGAAATTACGTTATTCTGGTGTCGCGGTCGCTCTTACGGCATTCGGAAGATATTCCAATAAATTTCACCGATAAAAGGACAAGCGCGAGGTAGCTCCTGACTGTGCGAAAAATTCTCATAGAAATGCCGCGTGTGGAGGTTTACGATTTTGCTTGATATATAATTTATTTTTAATCCAACGCAATTCATTAGGCGTCTATGAGGTTCTCAATGATCCAAATTATTTTTGACAACTTGTATCAAGTGTAAGCGGAATATATATATATATATATACTATATATATTTTTATTAACTGTGTGACAAAAATTATTAACTTTTTGTGAACGACGTCACAGCCCATTCGATAGATTTTTCGAAACAAATTTTTTGCTCGCGACTTTATTAGAGAATCGTTTCCTATAATAAGAAATTTAAATGAGAGTATGCAAAATCACGAGCGTCGGCGTCGCGACGCTTACAGTGTTTACTCCCAATATGCTTAGCATATATGATCACGTGGCTGACAATATATGTAGATGAAGACGATTCCATTAATCGTGTAAAAATAGCGAGCTTGTAGGTATGAATAGAACTAAATTTTAATCAACATAAAAAAAGAAGAGATAAAATTTGAAATGAGAAAATCACTTTTTTTTGCAAAAAGGAGTACGTTTAATTATAAACGCTTTATTTCTTTCCACACGGAGGGGGACCGTTGTCAAGGCAAGATTACACGTGGCGTGTTACTGCGTCATATACACTTCGTCGTACAGTCTAATTATTTCATAACCTGCTTATTCCTCATATGGATGTAATCCTTGAGGGTCAAATATCTCAGCAAGGTTCCACGCACATGCGAACGAACACCTCCAAAATGGCCATTACGTACACTTCTACAAGTTTAAGGGTGCTTCAGGTGAATTTTCCGGTGCCGTGAATTACCAAGTTTAATTGGTTTCATGATACTTTTAATATCTCACCTCAATTTCGCACCGTGCCGTCTGTCACTTGCGGTTTAATATAATTATATATAACAGGAAGAACAAAAATTATTAATACACGTATCGTGTAGACGAGATAAGAGCAAATGAGATATTTCCTCGAAAATATCTACGGGGTGACTTTAGGTGATTTTTGATACAGAGAAAATGACAGAAGAGAAGATTCATCGTATCACGTATCGTGTTATCGTACTTTCTCCATAAGGGAGAAGAATGGAATAGGGATAATGCTGTAAATCGAAAAGTAATTATAAAACTCGTTGCATGTAGTACTCTATCGTATTCCATTCCTTTCTTCATTATTGGGCACTTAAAAAGCTCAGCTTCATACTTTCTCCATAATGGGATGAAGATTCGCAGAAGAGGTCCATCGGAATCAGATGATTAAAAGAGGATGATATCAATGCGAAAGTAGGTATTATAGATATCTATAACAAGAGCAATTTTCCAATAGGAATTGTGTATCTCGCTATCTTGTTCTCTTCTACGTTATCTTTCTGATTGGATGAGTTTTGCTTCTAAATATTCTTTTTCCTGTCATTAAAAATTCATCTCGACGGAATTAACGAAATTCGTACTGACCCCGCGACTGTGGTTTTCTACCTGTTAATGGTTGTGAAAAGTCCGTGCGAAATTTGGGAAACTTCGCCATTACACTTGATTACCATAGGGAGATATAAAGTAAGGAAAAACAAGGGTTTATTTCAAGAATTGCAGCCCGACTGTCAGGCCCAAAAAAATAAAAATTCGTTGCTGGCTGAGAAGACGAAACTGTGCGACTCTGGTATAATGTATAGTATATATGTATATATAGAGATAGGCATATATATGTTTAAGGAAAAAATTAAGAACGTACTACACATCTGTTTTATTATATACTTATTCTCTATAAAATATTATCTTTGATATGTGGACTCAATTTATAAAATAACTTACATACAAATATACTTATTGCTAGTTATTCAATGTAATGTTAGTGTGTATTATCGATAACATGTAATCTTTAATGATTTTATCAGAATGCCTACACGCAATGTGCCCAATCTCGTACCACGTGTGTATACATATGTAAATAAAAGAAAAGGATCGCTCCCGGTCTCTTGTATTGAGAATAAAAGAATTTGTTAGAGGTGTGGAGAAGTTCGCTCTCCTCGAGATTGGTTATTACATATCAAGTGACTCAAGAGAGAGAGAGAGAGAGAGAGAGAGAGGGAAAGAGAGAAAGGGTAAATAGAAGAGAAGAGCGAATGGCACTGAGTAACTGAAACAGTCAAGAGAAAAGTTTACGAGGAGTATAGCAAGAGAAAGACAAGGACGGGTAAACGAAGATGAAAAAAAAAACCAATTCATCGATGACTTAACAAGAAACACAGGAAATCAGCTGAGCACGAGAGTAAACGTTACGGTAAATTAAAAATCGAAAGTGAAGACAAGAAGGATAAAAAATGGCGATATAATTTTGCAGAAGTAAAATGGAACGAAAAGAGAGAAAGAAAGAGGCGGAATAAAAAAAACTTTCCATATTTCTCCAGTAATTTCAGCGTCGCGACGCGACTCTTCCAGGTAGCGAGAATCGATTTATGGCGTCGGGTTTCTCTTGGGTGGAACAACTGTACACCGTTTTCTTACCGGAAGTCCTTATCCGGAGAAGGATTCCGGTAGATCTCGAACAAATAATGAAGTCGAGTCTTCTCGTCGGCGAAATAAGGAAACACGAGTAATACGTGTAGAAAGGAACAAGGAAACGAGTCTCGGAATTTACGTTGTACCAGTGCAATCAGTTTTCAAAGAATTTTGATCTTTGATATTCTTTACGTTTTTGCTTTGCCTGCGATATCATAATAGCGGGTGTTGCTTTTTTCTTTCTCTTAGTTCTCTATAGGTTACTATCTATCGCTCGTTTTCAGGTGCGACGTCGCGACGGAATTTAAAATTTACAATTTTCGTGATAAAAGGCATCCCATTGTTCCGTTAATATTTTCCACTTCCATTACTCCGCGACACTTCGCCACTTCCTCTAGCTTCCTGTCACCACGCCCGAGATCCGTCTGTCCCTCAGACGAAAATGAAGTGAGGTTGGGGCTGGCATAGAGACGTATCACAATTCGGTCCTGTCTTTTTCGTTCGCAGCCATTTTCCATGACAGTGGGGTGACGACAGCATGCTCCATCTGGTAATCATAGCTTCGGTACCACCGTCGCCCTCGCATCGCCAATCCAAAACGCGCCTTAAGGCCTGTGTCTGGCACTTGACGCAGACTCTGGATCCTGAAACATGTATTCGTACTTGTCTCTCGGCATTTTTCATAATATTAAAGCTATTTTTTTTTTTTTCATTCGCGAAGCATCCGCACGAAAAATTCATCTTCATTAAAAGCTCTCTGAATGTAATAAACGGGCTTGCGTGTGCTCTAAGGATTCCTTGATTTCACACCCTTACTGAATAACGCACTTATATGTCATGCAATACGTCGTACAAGTGAATCGCATTGCGGTATATGATAATGAGAGGAATAATTTTTCGTCGAGTGAAATATCGTAGGTAACTTTCCAGTTGGTTCTCCAAGAAGAATTTTTCAGAGTACTTACATCCTATACAAGAGAATCAAAGCCTGTCCCGAGGATACACGAATTTTCCATGACTTCTGCGGTTACGTAGATAGAGATTTGAGAGCCATTTGGAAGAGGAAGACAGTGCATTTACCGTATACCATGATATTCCAGCATCCACCGTGGAAAAACTTATCTGAAGTCCTATAATATACTTTGCCCAAAAAGATTTCTGGAATGAAGTTCCATCTCGTTCCGTAAATCGGCTCGCAGCTTACCGTCCTTCTCGATTTGACACGTTCCCTGGGAACTGGGCATGGGCAAGCAAATTCAGCAGTTTCCGGCTTGCCGGCAATTTCATTGGACAAACACGAGCAGAGAATCCAATTCCTAGGCAATTCCCATTGACTGGGCGTTCATCCCGATCGATTTTTGCTCCTGAGCCGTTAGTGGTAGTTCGTTATAGGGACTTCGGTACGTGGTAGGTATTACCTTCCAAGGCTACCAGGTTCCTTCAAGGATAACGGGTCCTGGTGATACGGGAGGAAGACGTGTAGCGGAAAGGGCGAAATAGAAGGTAGGAAATGGGACGATAAAAAAAGAAGTAAAAAATGAAAGAACAGGAGAACAGCCTCGGAAGGGACAGGAAGGGAATAGTCATTTCCGGTATGTTCCAAGAAATCCGGCTAGCCGTTGGTTCAACGTCGGATGAGTCTTTTGAATCAATTCTACGATTATTAAAGTCAATTGCCCGCAATCGATTCCTATGCTATTTTATCGGTATTATCAATAATGGTCTATTTTTATTCTCTTTTTAGTATTACTCTTTCTCTTACCCTCCGTGAAGCCCGACAGGCTCGGTTCCTTGTAACAGGCCTTGGTAGCTTTTGTCACCGTGAAGGTAACGCAGTACCTGAAATAAAAAATATTACAAAATGTCGATTAAATTAACATGCAACAATTTCACGTGTAGCGATCACATTTTTTTCAAATTTTATATGAATGATAGCGTCGAGGTATTCTGATGGTAAGAATATATTTTCTAATTTGAGAAATGGTAAACTCGATCAAGCAAAGGTAAAGAATTCGATGCTTCTCTATAATGAAAGTTATTTCCAACGAGAAGTTTATGACTGAGCGCAGTCAGATGCATCCTCATATACACGCATTCATACATATGCATCTATACGGTGGTCTAGAAGTAGAAGTCAGGGCAATCGCAATCTCAATTGAATCCACCAGAGTACATGGAAAAGCCTGGTAATAATACCAAACCCCACTAGCTATTTCTATATCCAAGGGCCAAGGGCTTCCGCTGGATATCCACTTCAGGACTTTTTAAAATGAGCACGCTTTACGTCATTGATCCTGACCCTAGCATATTCCACATATACCCTTATATATATGTATATATACACACATAAGTTACATCGTTCTAGATACATTCGCTTTCTGTTTAATACATCTTGATTTAAAAATACAATAGAAAAATCCTCAGTATATTTCACATTCAGGATTCAAGATAGACTTCGCGAGGGGTAAAAAATATGTATATGCTAAGGGTGCAAAAAAGAGTAAGCAGCACGTGTATCCCGTATAGCAACTTGTCGCTCGTTGACGAGTGAATTCATTCGAAACTCAAGTAAAACGAGAGAACAAGTTCTCGTTCGTTTGGAGAAAAAAAAAAGTTCCCACGTGTGCTTCTCCTTTTTTCTCTCTCTTTTATCCTGCGTCTCCTTCTCGCAGCCCCTGTGACCAGACAGCACTGCCAACTTTTTTCACTTCTCATTTTCGAGAGTTTCGACGTCGAGCGTCGGAAAGAGACGCGCAATGCTCGACCTCGTCTAGCTTGAAGCGTTTTAACAGCCTCCCCTAGTGTCGACGTTACATACAACGTCCAATAAGCCGTAGGTATCTCTGAGCTATACCCTCTTCCGCATCCTGGGAGAACATCCCTTGAACTGGCAACCCCTAGTGCCGTTCATCGATTCACTTCAATCTTTTTTTTCTGATTCTATTTATACCCTATTCCTCTCTTACTCATATTCTCTGAATCCGTGATAAAGTTCTGTGCACCCGGTACAGTCGGGCTTCCGGTACATTAACGGGTAATTCTGCCTAAGGCTTCCTTCACACTGAAATTCATTTTAGTAGTTTTGACACGGCATTTCCTATGAAAGATTATCCTTCTCTTTTTTAAAGGGTATACCTGTAGGTATAATAAATGTATTCGAATTCGATTTTTATTCAATTAGCTATCTAATTAATTTATTCTGTTTTAATACTAATCTTATATAATGTCTTACACGTGGTATTATTATGGTATAGCATTATTGGTAACTAGTCTCTTTAATGTGTATTAATATAATATTATATCTCTCGTTAAGTATTTGCCATGAAGTAAACTGATACACAGAGTGGCAACGACGATAACAGCCCCCGCAGCTAATGCAACTATAAGAAGAACAAGAGCAACTTCAGCACAATAGACACAGCCGGAAGTTTGGCGTATGCTTAGGTTATACGATATAATAATCGATACGGGTTACAATAACCTGAAAATTATGATCCTGTGTCTTCGATGGCGGATGGGATTTTCCAGTTTACAGGTTAACCCAGTGAACGTACAAAAACCCGTCATTGAAGTACGAAGATAACGTAGAATCAAGTAACTATGAGGTAGTTGATTGAAAGTTGAAAAAGGTTTTACTTGTTTGACCTGTTATTAAAATTTTTTAATTAATCAAGATTAGAATGTCCTATCCTTCGTTCCCCATATACTACCGATACTTTAATTATGTTAAATCAAACGATCCTGGAGCAAATACTCATCGATACTAAGCTTGTTGATTGGAATTTGAAAATTGATCCAAATTTCCGGTTTGGTATGACGTCACAGTCATAGTATACATTGCTTCAACAATTCTGCGAAAGTACAGGTACAATTGAATAGTACACAAAGGTATGGTATACGTGTGATTACTGATTGACTCTTGCTAGGAGCTTTGATATAAAATCATCAAAATACTCGATTCACGTGGTAACAATGTTTTCCACGATTTAAGGATATAGGAATTTAATGATATTACATTTTTAATATATTGACCCCGGTTGTGATTCGGTTAATCATGAATGAATACTTAATTGGCAATGAAACTGAGGACAATTAGTTTCTAGGGAAATAAACAGTTGGCGAAACTAGTTGGAAATTCATTCTGACGAGGACATGTAAATTTGTCTAATGTGAAATCTTAGATTAATCATTGGTACGTGCTTCATAAATTCCAACTGCTACTGGCTTAAATTTCTACTATTTAAGCATTGCTTCCTCGTTATGCGTCGTCGCTATACCTCATGGCACATTGGGTGTCTCCGTGGCTCTTGGATGTACATACGCGAAAAAATTACAGACGTGCCTACATTAACATTTTGAACTTTTCGGCGGGAAATTTAAAATCCCCTTATGGAAATATTAGTTACACAGAGCATTTCTAACGTGTGTCTGACCAGAAGCACGTGTCCCTTCGTATCCCCAATTTCACATTTTAGGGATACGCCAGTGTAGACGTTTGAGGTACCGGCTTAACATTCCACTGGACCTTTTATCATAGGAAAGCTGTCTTTTATGGGTCATCTGAATTTTCATGACGTCGTTTGCCAGCGATAGCTGCATCGACAGAAGGACTAAAGATAGAAAGACAAAAGAATTACTGACAAAAAAATTTTTTTGTAAAAACACAAACCAATCGCTAACGGGTGTCTCTTCGTGCGGAATACAAAATTTATAGTAATTCGTATTGACAACACGTATAACCAATGTAATTAAATCTACATAATCTCAATAAATGAACTGTCTAATGACCTGTCAAAGCCAAGTGGATCCGACATGAATTCATCACCAATGTAATTATTTCCGTCCCCCCACTGAAGATCGAGGACTGTAAAGAATATTTCAGCACAAACGGTTACCTTTTATTTTCGAAATTATTTATGGAACAAGACCGGGAGTCCGTAACTGAATAAATTCTCTCGCCACGTTCTCTCGTCGACGTCGAGCCAGCGTCATGACGGTTTTCCCACCCTTATACCCATACCCGATTCGCCCGTAACCGTCGATAAATTCGTTAAAAACTGCGCTTCCACGTTCAGCGCGAATATCGAGTGCACGCGACGTCCATTAGTTTATCATGACGTTCGGCTAGAATACATTAGTCGTATCTGCTTGGTACGCAGATGTTATAGGCAACTCCCTATACAGCGTCACTTTATATACATATACACATACCACTAATGGCACAAGTAACTATGCATACAAAGCTACCATTGACTAGCACGCAGACAATACCACCACGATCGATCGTTCATCTGCAGGTATTGAAAATTGAGAAATAAAAAAAAGTTACTACCTTTCGATTCAACAGTTCGAAGGATACCCCCGGAGGCGGTAATGATAAACAGAACTAGTCGCCAACGTAACAACTGACCGGAAAGTTCACAACCGGATGAATATACGTACGTGTCCGATCGGTGTATCGTGAGCCAGATGCAACTCACGGTGCTTGTCTATGCGGAAAAGGAAGGACTCTGTATGCTGAACTATGCGTCTCCTCTACGTGAAGTCCTTGTGCAAACAGACAGTGTCCCTTTACGTACTTTGAGTACGTTGCTTCTGGTCAGGTAGCTATTCAGCTAGCCAGTAGCTACTTGCTGCTATACGTGTTTGGTAGGGTATATATTTTCTATCTATACATGCCAGCACCCTACTGCTAGGTACCAGCTTAGCTACGTACCTACCACCCTGTCTACCAACCTGACGGATAGTAAGCCGAAGACAGTGCTTACTCTTGGTATTCAGGCTCGCCACTATTTAAATACGTGTCTAGTTAGGACCAGGTATCTACTGCATGTCGCGGGTGAGCTTGTCTGACGTACGACGTCATCAGGTTGGTGCATCTAGTTATTGAAAAGTGGCGGCCTCTACAAATTTTTGTTTTTCCGATTACGAATGAACGTGTAGGTGTTTTTTTAATGATTTAAGAAAATTTTTAGATTTCGTAATTTTGCCGCCAGTTTAGTTTCATGCTCATATGGCTATCTGTACACGCGGGACCATAGTGCATGTGGCTTGAGAGCTGGCCCTTGTATTGTGCAATGAATTGCATCTGCGCGCATCCGATATCGGGATGCTCTCATTACGTGACAGGAGGATTGATGGCAACCCAGTCCTGCATATAACTGTAGGAAATCTGAAAATTCTAATTCGTTTTATCTGTACGTGTCTTGCTGTGTCTTGTATGAATTTGAAATTTTTTTATGCACTTGTTACGCAATAATTCACAACTGCTTTAAGAATAAATATTTCTAAACCCTAATCTATGTATATGTATATGTATAATCTGTATTGTAACGCGATTGACCTTTGCAGTTCGATAAGTATTTCTGGCTCGTGTTCTATTTCGTTTGTCTGCTATCGAATTGTGCTTGGCTGAATGCACTTACCAATTGTAAGTGATACAATATTTACTTCTAAGCTTTCCTGTGGGTATACGTGTGTTAAACGTATTATATAACTGGCAACGTTCGGGATTCTTTTTTTGCCTAAACGCTTAGATACTCTTCTCGTACACTTGACCTTCTTGGTAATTTCACTAAGTAGATAAGACGCCAATTGGAAATTCGACTGGTAAGGTATTCGAATAGCTTTCAGGCGACAAGAAGGTACAGCTCAAAGAGGATTTAAGGTCTTATCGGGAAGCCGAAATACGGTCTCTACAGAAATATATGTATATATATACTTGCCGATATATATACAGTACAAAGTAGGTGCTGGAAACGTAATTTCCTTCCGGTCTCGAGCTGTTCGGATTAATTAGTCGTGGTCATGGAGCTTCCTCGGTTGAACTCTACGATGAAAATGCTGCTTTAGGTGAGGGAACGTTAAAGCAAGAAATTCCGCAGGGATTCTGCGGACACGTTCACCGGCGTTTATACGGTTGTTATATATATACATATATATATTACCGTAGACCCTACCTTGATATTCCTAAAGGTTACCGTAGCAGTGATATCCCGTTTATAAGTTTAAACATCCCAACCAAACTGAGTTTCCAAATTTTATTTGAAAATCCTCACCACAGGCAAAAATCCGGTGTACCGTTCGAAGTGGCGAGCAAACAAATTCTAAAATTCCTTGGAAATTTAGTTTCTTGTTTTTTCACTACTCGAAGAAGTCGACGTTACCTTTTAACGGGGTCTCGAGAGAGAACCCGAAGGACTCAGGATTCAGGACAATCTTCTTTCGGATATTCGTGTGATGCATGTGCGAGACTTTTTTTTCTTCGAGAGAAGATAAAAAATATGTCTCCGCTCGATGGAATTATATCGAAAGTTTATACCGATTTTTATTTTTTTATTTTATTGCGGCAACGAGAGACTCCTGCTCTTTTCACTCTTTCCTTCGCTTTTTACATTTTTCTTCCTTTAACCCCTCACGTTCGACCAAGATGCTGTGAATTTGTTTACGATTCAAGAGGGAGGCTGTCGTCAGTAATTTATTCTCGCTTATGGTATTTTATCCAGACTGCGAACTTCTTGCCCTCGGATAAAGAAATATAAGAAAATGAAATAAAGAGAGAAAGAAGGAAGAAGACAGAGAAAGAGAGAGAGATAAAAAAAAACAGATAAAAATGAGCTATCACAAACAACCTCTGAATCTGACAGCGGTTTGCTCCACAATGGCAAAACTCCAATCAGAAACAGCTGCAGAGGTAAATTTTCAAAGCAGTAATTCTTATTTGCAACGAAGACGAGATATAACAAAAATTGTAAAAGGGACGCGACAAGCGTCGTCCACTAGTCCGTCAGTTTCAGAAAATTCCCTAATGCCAAGTATACGAGACCTATATACGAGACGACCAATTACCAGCGATATACAGGATGAATTTTTTGCCTATGATAAATAAATTGATAAAAAGGATCCATGGATCCACCTCATCATTCGCACTTGACAATTGAATCCTCAAAAATATTATCGTGCGTTCTACACCACGTCGGTATATCCGAACCGAGAACTTTACCAGGTTCAAAAAATGTTTCAAGCCTTGTAAATTCCGAGAATTCCCCAGTGAAAATATGTGCCTCACGCTCTGTTAAATAAATGTCACAAGGATTCCACGCGCGATGGTAGAATTTTTTCAAAGGACTGTGACAGGTAAGTAATACAATTTAATATCTACTACATTGGTTATACGTGTCACTTTTAAAAGATTATTCATTTTACCAGAGTCTTGACAATCTCTTTTCTAATATACTGTATTCGAACGGAGAACGCGCGCGAGAATTTCGGATAGACAGGTACACGAGGAACGGCGTTCTTAAAATCCCTGTTTCAATATTACCCGCCCCCTCTCTTCCCCCTTCCCCAAAAAATGAAATTCCACATCCCACACCTTGGGAATTCAAGGATCCACGTGTATCCGCGCGCACGTGCACGTCAAATAGTGCGAGATAATCCCGTGGGTTAAATATGCACAGAGTCGAGAGTTCCTCCGTTATTCACGAGACGGAAGAGAACGACTAGAATTCTGGATGTGAATCGTTCGAATCACAGTTTATTATGAGAGCCGTTCGAGCTCATTAGTGCATCACAAGCATATCCAGTGAAAGTTCCCTCTTGGTCAGAATTTAACGAGAGCCCCACGAAACGTATAAAAATACTGAGGAACATCAAATACGGGTCTTATGATACCCGAGGGATATAGAATAAAAAAATAAAATAAGAAAAATTTCTTCCGACTTACTCCTTGGATACGTCGTGCTCGGGATCGTCTCTGTACCGAAGTCGTAAATTGGTCCTGATGTCATTACTCTCGTTAATATGTCTCACGCCACTCAATTCAGCCGGCAGGAGCAGCGCCACTTCTAGAAATAGACATAAAGAAGAAGAATAAATTTACAGAACAATGGGGCTCTAGTTAAAGGACAATGCTATATGAAACGGTGTATCCGGAATGAAAGGTCTCCGGTTAAATGAGAACAATTCGGCCCTTCGAAGCTGACTTAAACAATAAGGCAGTATTGCAATAAATAATCACGGCTAATCCATTACCCTGTGATTAATTATCTGTCTTTTCTATCCACTTTTTCTGATCCTACTTCTTTCCTTATGGATTTTCTTGTTTTTCATTCGTATTAACCTTATACCTTCGTTCCATTAATTTACTTTCGGTCCGGTACCTGCGGAAACCTACCTTAATGAACCTTGTGTCGCCTAAGAAAGATTCTCCGATAAAGTATAAGAACTTTCGTGTAAAATTCGATAAGTCCGTAACAGTTTTAATATGAGGGATCCCATTATTTGTGCAGTGTTGAGTTAAGCTATCGAATCTGCTCTCCACGGTTTTTCAGATCGTCTTAATCTTAGGATAAACCCTCGGGGCAATTGTCGTCGATCAAAGTGGGTGAAATCGTGTAGGCTGGGTTGCTATGGGAATTAGGTATCTAAGAGGAGTCTCGTGTCGATCGTTATCGTACGATCGCTTGTGCCACTACGCAGATAAAACTCGTCCTGACCTTCTTCTCAGATCCTTTCTGTATCCTTACTCACCTCTTACTCTTATGAGATACCCTTGATCCTTTGCAGAATTGTTTTGCCATTATTGTATGTACTAAGGCCTTATAGGAACATGCGTGGGTTTTGATATTTATATTTTTTCTTTGAAAATATTTCCTTTGGATTTTTAGGTATGGAATACACTAAAGGATTGTTATCGTTCACGGTCCCACCCTTGATATATTCCTAATTGTCTGATAGTACTTATCAGGATCTCGCACAATGCCGAAGTTAGCAGTGTTTAGCTATGGTATTCTATCTGAAATACCACAAAGGATCTCTTGCTCGAAATTCCATTCATTGTCTTGCGTAATGAACGTGCTAATTATGCTATGGGAATTCAAAGCCAAATGTATAATTTGTTCATGTGCAGTTCATCGACCTAACGTTTCTTACCCTTTAGTGCGGATTTTGGATTTCTATGGTGACACTTGGTACCCTGACATCCTCTGTGTTGCACCAACTGCGGACAATGCTTTCCGCCATTTTCAGCAGCTCTCTCGACCATTCTTGATCTGCTTTGAGCACCAGGTCCACATTCGCTGTCACAGACGGACCATGGACCCCATCCCGAGACAACGCAATCGAGTACTGAAAAAAAAAAGAAAATAGTATCGAACGTTAATAGATTCGCGTGACAAAGTAGGACAATATTCTTTAGCCAGTTTGAAAAAATTCCTAGGAAATTATCTCTATGGGGTTAACACCGTCGCTGTTAATGCCATTCGATTGGATGGGCGGTAAACAAGATAACCGCAGAAAATCTGTTTAAGCACAGCAATATGGAAGGTGAAGAAGGCATTAAGGACACTTTACGACATAAATCCTGACAGCACAGTAATCGCATTTCGCAAAAGCTATCTTCTCCACTAAGAAAGTCTCCACATATACCAAGAATACAGTTGAATCCCTGGAGGCGGAATTGCGATTCTGGTGACACGACAACGATTACGTTCGTCAAATCCGTACGATATTAAAACTGTAATCCCGTCAGAATGTAGGATTTCTAGTGAAATAATAATGAGTAACGCGTGGAGAAAACTTGTGTGCCACTGCGTGTTATGAAAATTTAAGGGGTTAAAGTACGGTGACCGTAAGGTCAGCAACTCGCGTACAGTCTATTCTGAGCGAGTGCACGGGTACCAACCGTGAATAAAAAAGAAGAATTTTCAAGTATCCGATCTATTGATCCTCAATAAAAATTAATAGAGGATGCGCCCACGAACACGAAGATTTTATCTACGTGATTCGCCTCCGGATAGCCTAATTTTCTCCGTTGGTCACGCAATTTTTATTTTTTTCTTCATTTTTAGCGTAATCAGCTCGCTAACCTTCATCTACTTCCGGTAGACATCTTTCTTTCGATTTTTGATTTTCCTTTGTTCGCTCACTGGCGAATCCCAGACATTCGTCTCTAGCAGAAGACAAAAAAGCGTCACGAGTACAATAAGAGGAAGAATCACTTCCGCTGACAGGACGTGCAGTTACTGTTTCTCAATTTCGCAAAAAAAAAAATTCATTAGAAATTCTTGACAGTATGACACGCAGGACTCCATCGTCCCAAGAGAATTGGCGGACCATGTCGTCGCGTCATAAAAATAAACACGGTAATTTATATGGCATATCCTTTTTTCAAAAGTGTCAAATTCGAATACCCTCCTGTCAAAATTGATAGCTCGGGCTAAATCTTTAACAGGACGACGCTACGCGTTATCGACCAGGGCTCAGGCAGTATTGTCGACGGTCCTAGAGGATATCCTGGAGAAGATGCTGGACGATGCGAAGAAGATAGCCGAGGATGCTGGAAAAGGACGCATGTCCTTGGAAGACATAGAAAAGGCCTTAAAGAGACTCTGTCAATGGTTCCAACCGCAAGGATCGATCGCTGCCAAGGACAATAAACTACACAAGCAATCGAACAAGTAATGCATGATGAGTAAATTTTCTGAAATAAAAGTCAAAGTAAATCTGTCAAGTGTGGACTACTCACTTTTTTATGGCCATTTATGGCACAATTGACAAAAGGGACAGGTATACTCGAGTGAGGATCACTCGAATGAAACAAGACGATAGAATCGTGTGGATTTCAATTTTATTTGAGGTTACTGAGGACTCTCTATATCTAGTGGTATAATAACCCTCGTGGTTACGCATACGCGCACCCTTATTCCACTCTCATCCCTCTCTCGGCGCAGCCCATTTATTCCCTCAGTAACGTTTAACGGTCGTGCCGACGAGAGTGCCAAGTATCCAGGATAATTTTCGGCAGGGTTCAGGTATGAATAAATAAAGGTATAAGATACGTTCGATGGGGTCGATGTGGAATCGGAATCGAGTGCTCTCTGCGAATTTCACTTTACCTCCTTTTCACAAAAATAAGCACTCGACGAATAGCTAAATCTGCATAAACAGAATGTACACAGTAAATTCATATATGACGAGAGGAAAATGTAAGAATATCAAAAGTCAAAGATACTTATTTTTATTGTAGAGAAATTGATTTCTTTTTTTGCATTTAGGTAATATCAACGATCTTCCAAGAGTAAACTTTTTTTTCTAACTAAAGACTTTTTGGTACAATGACAGTGTCTGTGTATCATATTAAAAGTCTTTGTCAGGACTTTGACGTACCTAACTGTCATTAGATCAGATTTCATAATGTCAATGCGAATCTACCCATTGTACGTCAAAGCGTACATCCGTCTTCAGAGAGTTCGAACTCATTATCGTTTTACCTTAACACAGTAAACTTTCTCTCATCTACCAAAGGCAGTGTCTGTGAGTCAGTCGTTATAGTACAAAGTGCAGTGAAAATGAGGAATTTACGTAAGAGTGAATGTGCAAATGACTACCTACTCGGGTAGTGACCGAAATAATGATCTGAAGAAGAGTCGCTCTAGGCTTTACGAGGAAAATCAGAAAGAGCAAAGGGCGCAGGTACAAAAATTTAAAAAAAAGTACAAAGGGGTCATAATGGGATCAACAAATAAAAATCCCAGAATTCTTGTATACCTAGGGCTGTCGCAATTTAAAAAAAAATACCTGTTGATTTTTAACATGAACAAAATTTCTCCTTAATCCTTTTTGCTTCCTAAAATTCCTTCATGTGTACTGAGAATTCCAAAAATATTTATTCCTCTACTCATTTTGTACTTGAGATCCGACTGTCCTATGTGCACGTTAACGTTATTGATTAAAACAATTTCGTGGTGATCAAAGAGCTTCGATAAATGAACATGTCGCGTGGATTTCTTGATACTACGCATCTGCTACTTGAGACATCTGATACTGTATTAAAATTTCATCTAACTCCGATTCTGTAAACCAACCGTTTCATTTGCTATGCGACCAACTGAATTCAGCCCTGTTCTCCATCCCCTCCTACGAGAGACCAGTCTCATTAGGAGCTATTCAAGGTTAATTTTCAACCACCCGTATTTCCAGCTGAACTTCTTAACTCCGGTGGAATCATGCCCAAAAGGCTTTCCTGGAAAATTAGAATCCCCTGTGGTGTCTGGAGAACTTTTTGCATCTATTATCCTCCCCAATTTTAGCACAATAATTCCAATGCACATATCACTATGTAACGAAGGAATAATTACACAGCATCCGTATATCTTTCTACCATGGAGATGCGCCTTGAAGATTTTATAAAAAATTCCAAAATAATCATCTGAGAGGACAAATAAGATGGGGCCAGTATAGGCAATTAGTATTGTTTAGACAGGCTCAAGAGATAATCTTCAGTTGATTATCTTAAGAAGTCTAGAGTCTATGGTTTCAAATGAAGATAGTGAATTACCGGAAAATTATCCTCAGAATTTTTTATCTCAATGATTGTAAAATGAAGTGTTCGTACCGAATTTAAACGTATCTTCTGAAAAATGTCGATCTTCAACTGTTGATAAAGATCACACGTTCAAGTTGTGTAATTAATGATTTTTGTAAATGACGGCCCAGGGGGCAGCACTAAAGCTCCTCTAGTCCGACTTAAGTAGGTATGGGACGGTGAGTAAAAGGAAAAAAGGAAAGGTCATAAAATGTTTCGATAGGCGCCACCTGTCCCTTGGTCGCCTCCAAAGGATCTCAAAGAGTCCTGGCGCCAAACCCTCCTTTTATCCGCACACACCAGGGTGTTTTTCTTAGGACACGTTGAAAGGTCAGAAAGACGTAGTCCAGTCATTGCCATATAAATTACGAGTGCTGACAGTGATTTATTGAAAATATATTTTCCTGAAAAAGAAGAATACAAAAAAAAAGAAAGCGAAAAAAATGAAAAATAAAGGCGATGCTTCTTAGTCAAGCAAAATTGTATCAGGAAAACGTCAATTTTCTCATACCATCTTTTATTTTCTACCCATAAAAAATATCTAGCAACATAAAATTTCCAATAAAAATCATCCGAAGGTTTTCCCAGGTGAGAAAAAAATCTGGTCGGCAGTCTTTCAAAAATTGGGCGTCATTTCGCGCAAATGGATGAAGTAGACAAGCCAGCCTGTCATCCCCCCGTTCGAAGTAGCAACGACGGAGGTGGGATGTAAAAGTAAATTAGGGCTGAGGACAAACCTTCTCCGAAATGGCAAAATATCAAGCAAAGCAGCTCCCGTCAAGTTTTGTAGGGTTGTAAACATTTATCGTTATTGTCCTCTCCTTTCCCTACCAAGTTTCTTCAGCCACCAGTCATCTTTTTTCTAGATCTACACTCTAAAACTTAAAATTTTCCACTACAGTCGTCTCATTATTATTTATAATAAAATATTTTACTCAAAAAAAAAAGAGAACTACAAACTCCAAATTCATACAGTTATAAATTGGCTTTGCGCTACTACCGGAATATCCGAATTAACTAAATCCTACCAGGTAAGGGTCGCGCTACAAGCAACCTCGTTGCGTAGGACCTTTTCAAGTAGTTTTCCCCAGGTACTCCAACAGAGTATAGCGAAGTACTCGTATAAGTATAGCCATTTGTATAATAGCGGTCTGGTAATTAGATTGGATTTACGATGACCGTGAAGCAGGCTGGAAACTCGATCATTCGCCGCATAACAGTTTGAACGTAGCGAAGAAAGTTTATAGAGAGCATTACAGGACCCCTTGAAAAGCTTGGATACAGCGTTAACCGGTAACACCGTAAAGAGACCAGGAAAATTTTTTAGCTTTTTTTTTTATTCCAGTTACCAACATAAAACGCAGCTGCGACGCCAGTCGCTTCTTTCGATACCTTGTTTTTCTCCTTCTCGTCAATTCTCTTCGCGCACACAGCATTCACGTCTGCGTCGAGTATAGAGTAAATTCCAAATGTCTAAAGGGGGTTGAAGGAGGGTAAATTTATTACCAGCAAACATAACCCTACCTGACCTATACCCTCCATTATAATAATAGACTTATTCAAGAAGTTTCAGAGTGTACCTACCTCCTGCACTATATACACAAATTCTAAGAGGGTGGGTCAAACTATTTTAATGGTTAAAAAATTAATTAATTAATTAATTAATTTCCCGCTGTATTTCCCTGTACCACCATTTTTTTGTTCCCTTCAATTCTTCATTTTTTTTCAACCCTCTCTCTCTTTCTCTCCTATCAACTCTCACCGTTACGAACTTCTCAGTCCACTCGAGTCTACTCGAGCGAACGGGGTCGCGTAGGAGTCTGCTTCTTGGATGAGGGATGAACTTCGCGAGATTATATTCGCGGAAGATTTCATCCCTTTATATTTACGTCTTCCTATCGGCTAAGCTCGCACCCTCCCTCTCTCTCTCTCTCTCTCTCTCTCTCTCTCTCTCTCTCTCTCTCTCTCTCCCCCTTACATATTCTTACTACAACCACGCGCAGATCAGATTCGAGGTAGAAAATTGTTAAGCTCTTCCTCAAACTCCTACGGTAAAACGGCAAAGTGCCTGGGCGACGAAGTGGTTACCCTTGTGGGAATTAACAGGGCTGTATCAAGTATGCTAACAATGCTATGAACCCTTGAATTCCTGCTGGATTACGAAATATAATATACCCTCTCACCCTACAGTCTTACAGCTCTGTAGTAGATCTCATACTGATGCTGCCTACTGTCTATCTCCGACTGTGAGTCTGACCTTATATATGTATATACATACAGGGCATTTTATATGACACCTGCACGTAATACAGTTCCATGAAAATTTAAACGCCTGATCTATTTGGACGTTAAAACTACGGGGCATTGTCTTAAATTAAATCTGAATTTCCGTCAGACGACTGTGAATTGTTCTATTTTATGTATAACGCTGAAACTGTGAATGGCAGATCGCATAAATGTAATAATCCAAACCATTCAAGAATTCATGAGACACTTCACCTCTCTATTGCAGTTTAAAGTCTACACGGAGTTGTTTCGAACGTTTTTTGTATTACGCATCGAGTATACAAAGTCAACGAACCCGCGAGAAAGCGTCATGGGAAAGATGAAAAAAAAAATCATCTAAACGATTCCAAGTGTCGGACTGACTGTTTGTAACGAGAATAGCAAATGCGGTCTGGTGGCTACCAACGCTTGCAGAATTAATTAAAGAAGGGATTACGCAGCCATTTTATGCATATAAATAGGGGATACAGAAATAATTCCATAGATTGGACAGTTCGATGCCTAAGATAAATGGTTTGGTTATTTCTTTAGTGTCTTCTCGGTTTTTTTCTTCTTTTTTTTCCTTTAGTTTTTGTTATGGAAACTTAGAGGATCTAAGGACTTTGCGTACTGCCGTACCGAATATATCTTAATTAACTGGCGTACTTAACGAGATTGAAAATGGTTTTAATTTAAAAAAAAGTTCATATCCTTTCCGGAGAGTCGACGCTAATTTAATCGCAAGCCAGATGTCTGGTTACTTTAATTATTACGCTAATTTTCGACGGAGTGAACGAATAAGAACGATGCGCTGCTGTTATTATTTGATGAGTGAAATTTCGTGAAAATGGCAAAAGGAGTAGCCCCCTGCAAGTTTCATCGCGAGCGACTTTTATCGAATGAAAATGTAATGTTAAGGTAAAATTTTTAATATCATTGTAAACGAACTTATATGTATATCTTTAAGTATGCGTATATATATATATATATATGTATATCTATATATCTGTGTATACGTATTTTATATATGCATAATCTTAGATTTACTTTAGAATTACTCATGGTATACATATATATGTATATCATATGAGTAAATCTAGCAACCGATTGTATCATTTCTCCATCGCGTATACGCATGTAAAAATATTCGAGAAACCGTACAATAAAAACTCATAAAGAAATAACCGACGCGAAATCAATTTTCAATTGTAACCCCTGACCCACCAACATGCCATTCACTGAAGTGACCTTAAATTCGCATTTTCGCTTGAATAAAACATCCAAATGCCTGAGAACTTGCGTTAACCGGATGCCAGGGTATTTCTCTGTATATTGAAAAATTCCTTAAAAAGGAAACAAATCGACAAGGACACTATTCCACTTCGTCAAGGTTAACGCCTCCTTACATAGAAAAATGAAAAAAAATTCGTACAATCTCAAAAATTTCATACCTAACCAAGTAAAAACCACTGCCAGTAATCTTAACCGCTCTTGGCGTAAACTTGCCGTAAAAGAGTTTCGAGTTTCGTAATAAGTGCCGAGCACGTATTATTATTATTGCTCTCAGAGCGAATCTAATCCTTTCAAGATGGCCGTGGATCGCGTTACCTTTGTCGTATAAAATTCAAAAATGCCTGACAACTATGACGTCAACTCTCCATTTAACCTCTGTACTAAGCTTAAGCTCCAGTAATTATCAGTCACCCTATACAGCTAACAGACGCGTAAAGGATTTAAAAATATATCCTTCAAAGCGTCTTCCAATCTTTCATCCAGTCCATACCACCACGTTCCTTGTTCAACTTGCTGTACTTGTTCCTCGTTTTTGTTTCTTAATGCAAAAATGTGTTCCCACTCCTTAAAACGAATTGTCTGCATCGGTCATCCACACCAAAACCTGACAAAGACAATGCACCGTATTAGCATGACAATGGAGTGGCACGTACGGCACCAATTAAAGAGTACTGGGAGCGACCGGACAGACAAAGGACCTTCATTTAGATTAAAACGTCGCATCAAAATGTTAAATGACTCGTGTAGAAACGCTCAGGGCTACGCGTCGGCTGTATCTCTTGTTTGGTATTATTAGCCAAGGGTAGTTTATACGTGCGTGAACATTTGAGCCGGCAGTCTCGTCTGCGATCCGAGACGATTAATCACTTTTTAAAAGAGCGCGTCAACGGCCATTCATTTCATATTCCATAAACGGCTGAACGAGCAACTTCAAGGAACTCGCATTGATAATTACCTCTCAAGCCGATGAATTAACGGACCTTTTAAATTTTCGACATTTGTTACCTTACGTGTATGACGTTCGCTTGGAACACCTTTGACATCGACACTTTTAAATGCATTTTTTCGAAATGCTTGACAGATTTCAAGTTCAGGATCACCAGCCGGTTCTCGTAGACTCGTTTGTATTTTGTATCTTGTACCTTGTTTCTATTTCTGATTGAAATCGCCAAGAGACCGGGCGGACTCGTAAGAAGAAAGATCATGAGAGTAAGAAGATGGATATAAAGGAAATGAGAAAAAAAATATTAAGAGACCAAACCGATCCAGGCTAGGCAACCACTAGGCGAGTCTTGGTGCTGTGGGGCACATAGGTCTTTTAGGAGACTTCTTCAGGACCTCAAGATAAAGGTATTAGGAACCTGAGGAAAAGAAGAAGAGGATGAAGAAGGAAGAGAGTAATGACACGAAGAATAAAAAAAAGGAGAAAGTGCTCGCGCGTCTGCGCGAAGGAAAAGGAGGCAGAGGATAAAGGTACAAAAGAAAGAGAACAAGTGAAAGGAAGAGAAAGAGGCGGCGAGGGCGCAAATAAGAACTGGCTTTAGGTACGTTTGGGTGAACCAGACACCCTGCTGTTCGGGATTAGCATAACCGGCCCTACGGGTCCTTTTTTCGGTACCAGCCCTGCCGGACAATGTCGCGCCATTTTACTTGCTAAGAAGTAGAGAATCCTGGCTCGTCCGTGGTTACTTTTGAAATTGAAACTTTACCACCGACATCGGATCGTATACTATGGACGAACGTCTGCTTATATACCAGCTTGATGGAGGCTATTGCCCATTAATCCGTATCGTTAAATCCTCCTTAAACACTCGGCTTGTTGGACTTTACTAGCGTTTACTAAGCGTGACTCGTGGGAATTGAGAGGTTGTTTAAAATGATTCAAACCCACTGATAGCGTATATTCTCAATGAACGATTTAATGAGATGCTGTCCCTTTGGAATACATACGTATATACCTGTAAGAGTTTCGAAACTCTGAACTTCTGTAATTTAATTTAACAGTTATTTCCAGATACTGGAATCCAGTGAGTTTTCAATGTAAACGTACCGTAATGGTAGTTTCAATAATTATAATAATAAGAAAACGAAGTTTTTCATAACAATTTATCATTCACTTGTCACGGGTAACAACATACAAAGAATAGAAAACTGACGAACGTAATGCTCGTTGTATAGGAATACCGATACAGGGTGGGATTATAAAATATTTCATCGGTGGGAGTCTTTATGATCTGACGCGAGCGTCATCGTTACTTTTTTCACGATCCATCGAATATCGAATGATCCGTTTGCTAATGAATTTCGCAAAAACCCAATATTTCAATATACACGTACATAGTCAGTTATGGCTGGTTCGAATTACGGCTATCAATCCAATCTGACAGTTTTAATCGCTGTTTCATTTATCCTCCACCCCTGCGACGCTGAATCAAAATTATCCGAAAATTACGACATTTGTCAAATATGCTACGGCGCCCTGTGCCAAACGTCACAATTAGTTTTATCAGGTGGATGAAGACGCTGCGAACTTAGTTACAACAACCCGATAAAACGTGAAGCAGGGTTACACCCTCGTAACTAGAAATTACCGGACACCTCAATGAAATACTGGCTGCTTACTAAAATTTCCAAATCCTACAACCCCCTTATACATCTTTCGATCGTTCGATTAATTCATGAATGCATCACTTTTTTTTTAATCAGCAACTATTCATTCGCTTCAAAATATTAATTGTCCAAGTAAATGCATAAGACTCGTCGTTACGTATACAGAAATTTAATTCGACCTCGACGGTTATATGAATCGAACGAAAATTATACATACACTTGAGCAAGCTCGTGAGAATCGATAAAGAATCGTTAATCAGTATCGAGGGGGCGGATTTTTCCCAGTCACGTAAATCAGTCATAAAATATGGCCGAGCTCGGTAAAACGTAAAAGAGGAAGAAAGAGAATTGAGGAAAGTAAGAGAGTACAAGAAGGAACCGTAAATTATCATAAAGCGAGAAGGGTGGCACAGCATTAAGGGATGGTATGAAAACGCGTTAGCGCGTTACTTTGTATACGTGTATATATATATATATTTATATAAATACCTAAATCTACTACGTGAATAATGTGTCCACTTTACGAAATAGTTGTCTAACGTAGTTGTCGTGAAAGCTGGGAAAATTTATTCGGAAGTCCGTCCCCTGAGTTACTACTTTACCCTCGACCGTAACAGACCGGACACGCTGTTAGGTACATATGTGACCGCGGAATTATATATGAGAACAAGGAGATTTAGAGAGAAGAGATTGTACGTATTTACGGTTGCCAGTAGAGAAGTCAGCGATTCACTAAGTTACGATAAGAAAAGTTAAAAAAGCAAACGTTCAATTTAACAGGAATATTGCACAAGCATCAGAATGAAGGATTAAACAGTTGATGAAATTAAAAAAAAAACTTTTCAGAGTCTCCTCAGGGGAAGTTAGCTAATCTAATAAAGTACACGGATATTACATTATAAATTTGCGTAAGAGGACTGCTGCAAGTTCTGACTCTAGAGAAAGGTAAGTTGGTAGGTAGATAAATAGCTATAAAAAGATTGAAACATACACAAAGGCAGGTACAGGCACCTTTCTCTGCAGTCTAAAGGTTTAAAATCTGGTAAGGACTCGATTTACATAAGAACGTCACTCGGCAAAAATGATTTCATAAGGAAATTGGAAAAGCCAACGTCCTTGTTCTGTCCTCTGATAACGCGTAAGAAAAAAAAAAAGAATCTATCGTTACAGTGTCTTTCAGATTCACGCATAGCATAGTGTTATGGAAATCTGTGAAAGGTCTATTATACGGAGTGAGGCCCTGAGCGTCGCGACGCTACATATGTATGGTGAAGTCAGTGGGTTCTATATCGTAATTGAAGATCGTGTGCGCAACAAGTAAAATTCGCAAGGTTCCCTGTGCACGTATGCTGCAAGTAGAAAGTGTATAAAAATGGCGGGAGAAAGAAATTGTATTAGAAAATAAAACTAAGAGTGTACCGAAACGTGCCTCGTGATTCTATAAATATCTTTTCTATAGAGTTTTATATTTTGAATACATTTTTTATCATTCATTTCACTCGCGTCGTCCTTTTTACTTGCTATCGTTTAACGCTCCGCTCTACGAGTATGATGGAGCACTTTACCTTCTGGGACAGGCAAAAGAGGTTGAGAGGACATAGGTAGTACGTAAGGTTAAAGCGAAGAGAATAAAAGAAATTTAGGAAAGACAAAGGAAAATGAAAGAAAAAAAAAATTAAAGCGAAGGAGTAAAGAAAAAATATAGAAATAAAAGAGCGGTAAAAGAAATCCACGGGGTAGGACTTACGCTTGGGAAAACTCGGAAATATAAAAATTCGTCTCGTCTCTCTCGTTAAGACGAGAAAGGAGGACGAGGATCCTTCCAAGGAAAAGTTTTCGAGAATGGATAGAGAAAGAGAGATAAAAAAGAAGTGCACGTCATCGAGAGACCCTCTGGGGTTATAGTGAGTATAGAGGGAGTTAGTTTTTAGAGGGTTGGAAAAGTCAACCCAGTTTCAAAAGTCTCCAGTGAGTTTCCGGTACTAGGTTATTACATACAGTACCCGTGCTGCTAGTATACAGTGCTGCCTGTAACGTCAGTACGTTAACGCTCCTTTCTTTCTCTTTACTTCTTCCTCTCCGACTTTTTACCCCATTTTCTCTTTATATATACTCGAGTGCTCACTCACCACCGCATGCATCCTTGAAGTCGTGACAGCAGTCGCCCAGCTTGAGACACGCGTGATCGCAATAACAGGGCTTATCGGAAAGCACTTGTATTATGGCGTTAGGTGACGTCTTCTGCACGACACACGCGGAGTCCCGTCCAGGACAGCAGAGTTTAGCCTCGGCGCAGCTTCCAGCGGAGGCGCAGCCCAAGATGCCGCCGAGTATCAGACAACCAAGTATCGTCTGCCAATGCATTGTCGTTGGTGTCCTCTTGAGGAATTTAAAAGAAAATAATTTTTTAATAGTCGCGTACACGACAAAAGAATTTTTCAACCGCGCGACCACTAATGTAAACTACAGTCAGACCGGAATCACGTAGCAAGTAAATGCTCTCTAGTTCTCCATGCGCGGTGGTTAAGTTCTGATTAGTTTTTCAAGATTGTTCAGTGTCAAGTCTCAAGGTGCTGATGAAGTATCTGCCTGCAGGACCTCGAGGCTTGTGCGGCCTACGCAATGCAACTGCGCCGCGCCAGTAGGTGCACCAGAGTTAAAAGCTGAATCTTCCCCATAGAATTGCCCCACCACTAGACCACGTTCCACACCATGGGACCGGACCGTATGGTGTGCGGCGAACGGACGACTGCGACGCCTGGCGTCCCGGCGCACCTTGATGGCAGCGACGTCCTCGTTTGACGCACGGGCATGCGCCAAATAGGACTTTAAACATTTATTTACTTTATGCGAGTACCAAGTGCCTACCTGCCTATATGAATCCCTGCCTCCTCATCATGAACACAGTAAGATATCTGATAATTTTATAGAAATTTCATATATATACATATATTCAAATTAATACTGTTGATGTTGACCAAAAGATTTGTGTGTTACCTTGTTCTAATGGTTCTTGTAATTAATGTACTGAGCTTATATAAACGTGTATGAATTACATACGTAATATATATCTCGCGAAATTAATTTCGACGTTTGAGCTAAATATGGGTATTTCAGAGGGAAAGCTGTAACGAATAGATGCATTCTGATATTTTGGATTTCTTCGTCTGCTACTCGGAATTTGTAAATGCTGAAGTTCAACGTTAAAGGAATAATTGCAATAAAATCAATAATATCAACGGTATTATTTAATTTTAACCCGAGCAGAGTTTATGTAATGCGTGTTTCATTATAGACATAATTATTGAATTATGATACAAAAACTGCATCAATTTAAACAGGCGTTCCTGCTAATGCGTATTTAATTTGTGAATAAATATCTTTTAGGCTTAGAGTGATTTGATCTAATATTGCTGTGGATTCTAAACGAATGACGACGTTCGATGCTATTTACACGTGAAATTTCATTCTCTGAGCACAACTCTGACGGTGCTAATAGACACTCGAGTACGAGGGGAATGGAATAACCTGCTTACGGCTCGTTGGAATTATCAGCAAAATATTCTAATTAATGGAGAAGTAATTATATTTACCTTCCGTCAACAACGTTACACTTCCTACTAAACCTTTGATGCTGGCGAATCAAGACCCATGGTGCTTTCGAATTATGGCAGAGTTTTAAACCTATGATCAGATAGAAATATATATATATACACATACACACACAATATAAAAGATGTTCTCACAATCTATTTACTTTCATATCCTTATGCGTGAAGTTTTTTAAATACGGATGTCCTACGGGCATACATCTGTAATAAATCAGATATTAGAATTCGACCATGGTACAGATCAACCATTTTAATAAAGCAACAAAATAAATGGGCTGACCGGAAACTCGGGTTGCTACGAAGCATCAATGCTTTGCTGATAGCGAGAGTTACGCCGTGAAGACACTAGGTTGCACACGTGGCAGTTTTACAACCGTGAGAATAGTCGTCCAAACAAAAGCGAACGGAAAGGAGAAGAGCAGAAAATGGCCGTCTGAACTCCTCCGTATAGACAACTGGATTGACTACTGACGGTACGGTACGACTTATTGTTAGTCTTTACCGTGAACTACCGTCGTAACTAGAGGCTCGCTTGACTTTTAGTTTTATTGTGCCTAGTCCAGAACACTTGTCTATACTATTTTACTTAGGAAAGATGTAGCCCTAGTATCATTTCCGTTGAATAAATTTACCAAATCAACAGTTTACTCCAAGGAATACATTGTAGGTGAATTTACTCATCCATGTCTTCTGCTAAACCTCAGCGAACAGTAACGACAACGTGATTCTGAAATTGAATATAATGCATATATTATATGTAATATATGTATAAATAGTATAGTAACGTGCTAATGTATGATAATAATATATAATAAAGATATATAATAAATATGAATAATGAATCCCTTGACAGTCGTCGATCAGGAATAATGCATAATAAATAAAGTTTTAATTATGAATACTTTCTTTTTCTTTGTTTATGTTGTCATGTTCCTTGTCGAGGGTCTCGATTATGAACTTCCGTTTGATTAAAGATACGAAAAGTAAAAAGTAAAATCTTTGTACTTGCCCATTTTATTCGACTCTACGGTTGGTTCACAGTTATTCAATTTGCATATTAGCAAAATACAATGTAGGAATAATATACGAAAATTCATAATCAAGACGCGACAACAAAGAATGTTAACGCGACATGTGCTCTGTGTCATGATTTACGAATATTTTTGTAGAGGCTCCGCTACTTTATGCAAAAGGGCACTGTGGATATATGGACCTTTAGATTTTGTAAGCTGGGACACAGATGGATATCATATCTGTTACTAATTTACCTAATTGCAGTTGTTATTAGAGGGAGTGTGTCTATTGCTCGTGACAAGCATATTAATTATAGGTGTAATTAATGAAATGTGTATCGTGACACCATTTGATATACATATATGAGACAAACAGACATGATACCACAATTACTTTGTCGAACAATATTCTTTCTTTTTTTTCCATTTATCGTTAAATAGATATTCATACGACAACTTTGGATCAGTTATAAAGTAAGTCGGAAAAAACTATGACTGTATTGGGATTTTAGGTCTTTTAAGACATGATACTGTATGTATCGTCTGAAGTACTAATCTTGTACGCCATAAATCTATTTAGTAACTATTACCGCTTATATGAGAGTTATTACTAGTAAGAGTAAAGTTATAGTTGTTACCTTTGGAAGATTTTTGATACTGTAGATTATATTTTAAACTTGCGACTGTCTACCTGCCTGATTCTATTGTTGGAAAGGAAGAAGATCAAGAAGCATCTACGTAGTAATTGGTAATAGTCGTAGGTACTATTTCAAATTACCGGGATATTGTCAAAGATGGCACTAGATTCGCAGACAGTGCTGTCATCTTATGACTTTTTATGGTACATGTTGAAGCCTGGCACATGATCAGTGTCATGCACGGTGTCATGTTATGAATGACAGTCTTTCAATCAGTTGATTATTCTTAAGGTTATTTGGACAGTGGGAGTGTTTCAGTGGGATATCAGACAGTAATAGTGGTGTTTATTACGTAAAGCCAAAAGTTTGCGAGATGTCAGGTCATAATTATTTGAGTGACCCAAAGAATCCATTTTTCTCCTTAGAGGATGATGTGGATGACGAAACCTTTTTGCGAAATGCTCCCTCAAGACCTTCTGGGCCCAACAATTACTCCACTGGAAATCACTACAATAATTTTGATAATGAATTGGAACAGAAACATCAGCAGTTGGTAGCACGCAGAAGAGCTATTGAGGACAGGACGATCCAGTCATCCGAGAGGTCCATATCTCTGCTGAGGGATTCAGAACAGATTGGAGCTGCTACAGCTGAGGTATACTTATTTATATTAACATTTTAGTTGTATAATTAGGTTTGTTTTTGGTATCTGGTGTTAAGTCCCTTGGTAAAACTGCAGAATACGACTCCTGCTTGAAGGAGTACATGTAAAAAACACAAAACAATCCACAGCTAACTTCGAGAAGGAATCGTAGTCTGCAGTTTAGCCAATTCCTTTTATCGCATATTGCATATAGGGATAGACTGCTCTTAAAATCTTGGCAAGAATAGAGAGTAATATATATTCTTTGTTTTAGGAACTTGTCAGACAGAGGGAACAATTAGAGCGCACAGAAGAAAGATTGGATGACATAAATAGCACATTGCGATTTAGTCAAAAACATATTCAAGGTATAAAGAGTGTATTTGGTAGTCTTAAAAATTATCTCAGTGGGAAGCCAATAGATGCACCAACACCTAGTGCTTCTATCGGCACTAAATTATCAGAGTCTACAAGCTCAGGATCGCTAACTTCTGGTACACTCAAAAGCACTGTAGAAAAAAGTCAGGCACATTTAGCCGCAAACCATCCATCCTTGCGTATTAAAGGCCTCTTAGATGATGATTATGACAACGAACAAGACTCGGCCACGAAAAATGTTAGTGCAGTATTAGAGAAAAACTTAGGTGCAATGGGTGATTCTTTGGCTAGATTGAAAGGATTAGCCATTGGGTTATCGGAAGAAATAGATGCACAGAATGATTTAATTGAGAATATTATGGACAAGACAGAAACTGCTGATATGACATTGCAGAAACAAAACAAAGATATTAAACACCTGTTAAAGAAGTAAGGCCTCACACTAAATGTATAAGAAATAATGTAAAAGACTATGTGGACTTGAACTATGGTATTCTGTGATGAAACTATTAGATTATGAATATTAATACCATTAAATATGTTTTTCTGAGCCTGATGTTATACCTTATCGAAATCATTGTCATATATTGAATCTTTTACCTTTCCTCTTAATACATCGATTGGTAAAAGCCTATATAAACACTTAACACTGATACAAAAACTGGTGACGATTCATAGGTTCCTCAGTAATCACACGTTCATATTAAAGTCTGTAGTTGGTTTTAATACAATGTCTTACAAAGTAGAAAGCATTTATATATTATATATATGTATATATATATGCCAGAAATATATATCACAGCCATAGGAGATACCATCTCAATGAATGTATGAATTTCAAATGAAAAATCATGATACTTCGGCAGATCTTTTTTATCAATTTGCCGGGATGTATGAAGAATTGCAGAAAATAATTTTGCAATGCTTTTGAAATATCGGCTATACGATCAAATGCAAGGTGTAAAAGTTACTTTTGCTATATACGGGATGCTCAACATGACTGCCCCTTTTATTAAATATATTGTATTAATGTACTATGTATTTCAGTACCAATAAAATTCATACTTAAAGGTAAAACTTATGGAAAAGGGGTGTTGTCTATTAATTTAAATATAGTGCAATATCTTTTATTGTTTTACTACAGTGTTAATAAGTAATATAACATTTTGATTAAGAAGTTTATTCATTACGCTTTCGACCTTTCTTTTTAAGAATTTGCATTGGTAGCAGCATTCGTTCAACTTACTAAAATATAAAACATGATTTAGTTCCATTGTGGGCAGAAAAAATAGTAACAATAATTTTTAATTAAGTTTTTTTACCTTGTTCGTCGGTTTGGCTACTGCCATTGCCACCATTCCCATTACCCCGAGGAGGAGGTGGTCCTCGTCCTCGGCAAGCAGGATTTCTTTCGTCATGGTTAAATCCTACAGCAGCATGATCATGTTTTGCGACAGACATTGAGTACTGTTGGAGAAAGATGAACAGATTGATCGGACCGTTACAATTAAATGTTAAAACCATCGACGTATAGTATGAACTGCGCATAGAGACATAGGAAAAATGGTCAGCTGAAAGAAAAAGATAGCGACTGGTGGCAGCCAAGCCCTGTCTCTTTCTAATCAGCAGCCGCAGTACAAAGAATAGAAAACTTAGCCAATAGGAGCATTAGAAAAGGAGAGCGATTGGCCACCACCTCATTCCCTCTTTGTTTATTTGAGCAGACACTTTTTAAAAGGATCTAAGGTAGAGATCGCGTAGTCCATACTATATCTCGATGTTTAAAACCAAGAACTTTAATCATCTTACCGTTAATCCCACCAAAAGGAAACAAAACAAAACTAATGATAAGAGCTTCATTTCTTTTCAATATCACAACTGCTGTTCGGAAAACTGATTCCTCTCTGGTGGAGTACGCATTTTTATATAAAATCATTGGCCATTGTTGGGACTTATCTACGATCAAAATATCATTTACCACAACAACACATCCGCAAAGAACTGAGGATATTTTTCTTTCGTGACGTTCCTCGTGCATGGGATTATTACGAATTGCACCGGGCATAATACAATTAATGACTTTAATCGTTCAGTATGTTCCCGGCGATGAGTTTACTGCGAAGGTTGGACAAATTACAAAATCAGAACATTTTTTTTACATATTTTACACAATGGTGCCAGGTGACAAACAAATTATTATTAATCACCGGATATTATTGCAAGATTCCAAGGAGCTTTGACACCATCGCATTTTTCCATTCACAAATGACAAATTTGAGTTAATTGTTAATTCACATTTATTTCAATATCACTGAAACGTATCTGTCAGCATAATAGTACAATTTGAGTATTTCGCAATAATTCGCACAAGTCAGATAGTGACAAGAGGACGTTAACTTAATTCTTAACAATACAAAGCAATCGTCAAAAGTATTATTAATAACTGTACTCTAATGGGACCTCATTCGGTACAGAGGTCGCTTCAAATGCCAAACGTTCTGCTTCCCTCTGCGCAGCAATTTCTGCGTGTTCCTGTGCGATTTTCTGGAACAGCTGTAGATGTTTATCTTTCGCCCTGGTTACACTAACAGAATCCTACAAAAAATAACAACCAATCAAGACGACTGCATCTATCTCGTAGACGTAAAAATTGTTGGTAGTATATAAAACTAGCAAATAAATTGAAAAAATTAAATAAACATGGAGCAGTTACCGCCGGTACATGAGGGGGAATTCCTTGAGCATTCGCATTGGCAATTCTTTCGTACAGAGCATAATGCTTTTCCTTGGCTAGTTTAACGGCCTCGGAGTCTGTAGGAGTCACCAGAGTGTCCTCGAAATTCGTCAAGGAAGGATGGAAGCCATTGGCATCAGCCACGTAATCAACGGTTCTCACTTTGTGCTTTGGATCTATATACGAGTAAGAACCTACAACAGAATAAAATACGATATTACTTTGAAATTATTAAAAAAATGATAACTTAAGGAAACTATTGAAAAAGTTCGATAGATTATCTTTGTTTACTTTTTCCAAGGAATTATTTTGAACGTAGTCAAAGACATTTTGTATTATCTGAATTTACAATTTTTATCGCATTATACATACCATGAACAATTCCGGAACCATCACTAGCTTCCTGATGAACTCGATCGATTTGTCCAGGGTAACGTCCTGCTTGATATTTAAAGCTGTATGGTCTTGGGGGTGGTGGTGGAGTGGTTACTTCTAAATTTTCTGTTGATTCGTATTCGCCATAGGTCTGAAGAGCCCAAGAGCCCATGCACACGTTCGAAAGAACCAGGGCAATCTCAAATAAAAAAAATATTAAATTAAATTGCACAAGCAGCATAACCGACTTGATCGGAATTAACGACCATGGCCGAATAATTTATAAAAAGGAATGTATGGTCCATTTTAATAAATTGACCTTCCCATTACAATTTTCATGCAACGGCGTCCCATAAGCGAATACATACCGGATACGAAAACTCGTTGCTTTCTAAATGTCTGACATTTTAATACGCTCGAATTCGATAATCTTTATTATACTTACGGCACACCATTGTATCTTTGAGAAAATTAACAAGTACCATTTATTTATGTATTAGCCATACGGATAAAAATTGAATGTAATGAATATCAAACGAATTTTTTCTAGCTACTGTATAATCTATATACGACTATACATATAAACGAATATTAGCGTTTCGCAGACGAGAATTCTGCTAACCTTGATCTTCTTGTACGGAACATTAATGAAAAAGTAAAGAAACTGCTAATTCATTAAATCTGCTGTACATCTGAATATTCTAACCTCTCATTACTTACCACGACAGTATTCATTTTTCTTAGTGAATTAAACTCTAACGATCTTAACGTTTTCGCAACCAGCTGTATACTGAGTCGATATTCTCTTCAGTGAAAGTCATATAAGAAACTTTGAGGAAAAGGTGGAGGGAAGACTTTAAGCTCCTTTCACAACGAATGCGGTTCGATTGCTTGATTATTTACGTTAAGTAACGAAAACACCTTGAATTTTGACTTATTTGTATCCTAATGATATTTTATATTGCTTAACGAATATCTATATGAGAAAAATATTTTTATCCAGGTTGAAAATCACTATTTCAATTATGATTAGTATACTTTTATGCAATAGTGAACGCACTTTAATGTAATCTCGGATGATTTAATCCTCATTAAATTCATCAATGACTAAAGATAATTTGCATTACTACGCACTTGCGAAAAACACAGAATTATCTCTATATGAAATTATGACCTGTTGTTGATTACGAAATGACTTGTAAAAGTTTCATCTATTTTGGATAAATGATATTTTAGATTAACGAGAATCTTTTTAGTTTCGCTAGAATGTCAAGGTCGCGTTCATGCTTTCGTAGCATGAAAGGGGTCAAAGGTTAGATTGAATTGCACGATTCGTTTTAAAGTGTATATGATGAGTTAGAAATACGTAATTACTATTCATAATTAGATAATTGTATTCTAAACAACAATAATTGCGTAAAATATGCGTAAATTATATATGAAAAGTAAAGAATGACGATTCGTTGGTAATATAGAAAAGAAAAACAAAAGAACCTTTATCCAAAAATTTTTATCTAATTTTACACTACGGGTGTTAAGCATTATTTAATAAGCGTCAATATTATAAAATAACCTTAAAAAAAAGACAGCCGTTAAACCCATTAAATATGCATAGATCCGTTAATACGCTTCAATAGCATCAAGTGCGATGAAGACGACAAAGTTTAATTAATCACGAGTCAATCAATTTCAAGTTTCTTGAAGCTTCCCTCCACACCAAAAATATCAGTAACGTTCTTGGCCTTGCCAGGTCTCAGAGTTTCGTTAACGCGATGATTTGCTTCATCGTCCTGAAACCAGCCTCGATGTTCCTCCAATTGTTTAATACTGGCAGCACGAAGCTCCTTTATACTACCAGCCTTTCCTCCAAGTTCATTGGGCAATATTTCTAAGGGTATGTGTTTTTCCAGACTCTCTTTCGTGGAATGAACGAAGAGCTATAACGATATCAAGGATTTAAAAAATATTATTAATAATTCAACACAAGTTAAATTTTCTGGTAGAAATTGATAATTTTTAGGGAATACACCAAATCAAATGGTTTTTTAGACTTTCTTTCGAGGAATTAACTAAATGCTATAGAAATATCCAAATTTAAAATCAATCGTTCAATGCAAATTGAATTTTCAAATAGGAATTGATAATTTGTAGATTCGTCCATTTGCCTGATAAAATTCTTATGTGACTATGTTATTCTTACCATATCCATTAAACTCTTTTTCATGAAGGGTTTCATCATACCAAGGATAACATCCATCACAGGAGTAGTGTTCATGAAGTGTAATCCCTTGAGCCGAACAGGAAGACCTTCTTGAAGATAGTAAAGAAACTTTTTCAGCCCCATAGGACTGAGTCGACCAGCATGGCCGAAGACGACGCCCTCCATATCAATAAGAATTATGTGCCCATGGAGAGTTCCTTCCCTAAGCATCCACAGTTCAAGGACCATACAGAAGAACTTCATGCAGTCATTATATACGTAATGAGACGGATCGCAGTCAGTTAGTTTACCGAAGATGATTTTATGACCGTTTCTCGTTGTGCCTTCCAGAGGCGTGTACACCCTTAAAAAAGGATTTATATCCAACTAACTTTTTATGGTAAAAGAAAAAGCGCCAATATTCCGTATACGTGGATTCAGATAAGTTTTTACATTTTGTTGAAAAATGCAAAAAAAAAATTGTAAAAACTTACGCAACGTTAAAAGCTTGTCGCAATTCTTTTTGTCCCATTGGATCTCTGTTAGAGAAAAACTCTGGTACGTGCGTTCGCACGGTGTAATATACGTCAATGGTAGATTTGGCTGATTCGATGCTGTAGTAATTACTGTGTAAAAAAAGGACCAATTCGCTGTCCGTGATATTTGGTAAATGCGGTTGCTTCTGGCACCATTCTCTTAAGGATTGAATATCCGCTTTCTTTAATTCAGGATTTCGCTTCAGCTCCTCCTCTAGAGTTACTAGTTGAATCAGCGCCATTTTTAGTTACCTTGTTTTCTGCAATGAGCTAATTGTGTGAATTTATATCGTTAAATTATTTTATTTTCACTTTATTAGTCAACGTGTATTTATAATTAAATTAAATTACGACTCCTTCAATAATCAAGTTCCAGTCAGACCCACTTGATCAAATTATACGCATTTGTCGTTCTATCAACGTTATAAGATCAATTGCTCAATAAAAGACTCATCAATCTACCATACATCATATTCTTTTAGATAACCGTCTTGATCATGATAAACAACCAAGAATAGCATATTCAGATTTTTCATATACAAATAACCGAGTTAATTGTGTCGATTACGTAGATAGAATAAAAAATTGTTTCAATGAAACTGATATGAAATTTTGCAAAAATCACATATTCCGCTTTTTAATTAAATATATTATCAGTTATAATATTTTTATTATTTATCTATTTGTATGTAATATGACATTTTATTGACTTTAATGAGTTACCCTCTCTTTACTTGATTCAACATATTTTTTTTATGGTTAAATTCATGTCTGTATAAGGATTTTGGTTCTTACTTCTTTTTTCCTCAAGGATCCGGATACTGCCACGAATGTCAAAACGTGTTCCTGGGCCAACGGTTCTTATAGTACTGAGAACCGACGGGTAGTCAATTTTAATTAAGAACTCGACTCTTGCAGTCGCAGACGATATGCGTCTCGTTAGCGTGCAGTAAAATAAAGGTAGGATGAAAGAAGAAAAACTTAAGGAATATGCAGACGATGACTCTTGGAATATTTCTCTGCCAGTTTTATATGTATTATTTAGTTTATTAGTAGTTATTCTTCTATGTGTCAGTCGGATAGAGTTTAAAGTAAAGATTTATGCAACAGATCCTGTATATAATAGATATATATTATACATACGTATAGATATATTACCTGGCGATCAGACACTCGCCTTAAAACAGTTGTGTCATTCCAAGCAATGTTTGTCATTGAGAAATGATAGTGTCTATGATAGTCTCACGGTGCACATACATAAGTAATACGTATAAACGAACTATTGTGATGCTTGTGTCGCAAGGAAAATACTTGACTCATAATTCTGTCTTCTTTTCTTTTCTTATAATGATTTATTATTATTTTTCATTGCATTGCGATTCATGCAATGCATTTTCTTACGGACGTTTCAAGCACACAGGAGTAAATTGTCAGTTTGCGTTGATGGAATAAATAATACAGTAGAAAGTAATTAACGGTGAGAAAAATAAAAAGATCGTTGACTAGAGCTTGTTGTATCCAAAGAAAAGACTCCATGCCATTTTTTTTATTACGCAAGCATATTTACATTTTGTTTGCATTGTTCATCGCGCAGATATTATCTAATCGTTTTCTTGAACTCTAACGTGAAATGTGTACATTCAGATTTGTTTCGTTTGAAAGATAATCAATAGCTCCTTGTTTTCCGGGACGTTTACGCTTTTCCAAATGGCATCCGGTTAGCGGTAAGCATAAATGGGTCATGCAATGGAGCATGCCGGTGGATATATAGCAAAGAAGAAAAAAACAGATCGATGATTCGCCAGAAGACCAAGAGACGGAAAAAGGGTTCGCGTGTATATCTACTAGGGAAGTGATGCTGCCGCCTTGAGGTTACCCTGGAAACGGCATTTATGTACGGAAAATGCGGGCAGGCGGTTGTCGTTCAAGAAATGTGCTTTTGAAATGTAGCGCGGATAGTGCTGCTGCCTGGTGGCAACCGTTGGATTCTGTTTTCAAAAGACAGCACCCTATGTCCTGAGGCCGAAATCGATGACACTTGGATAATAAGTTATAACGGTCATTTACGTGTATTTTACGTGTTGGATTCAGAGAATCTGCCGGATAACGAACAGGAAATCAGTGCAAAATGGAATCTGCTATTGTGCATCTGGAACAGAGTGTGAGTTACGTTATTATTCATTTCCGACTAACCTTGTGAAAGCACATTTGAGTTTTTCAGATGAATATTTTATACGTGATTCTTGGGAATTTAGGTCCAGAAGGCTGACGGCAAACTGGACATGATTGCTTGGCAGATTGACACCTTTGAGAAGGAATTTCAAGATCCTGATAATGAAGTAACGTACATTGATTTATTAGTATTTATTCTTGACTTGCAAAGCAATTGTTCATTCCTCTTATCTTGACCTGCCTTAATGGATTCTGTAATGTTCCCTTGTTTGGAATTAATTCTATATTTTCGTACACCTGATTACTTATTTTAATATTAAAGAGATTAGTACAGTATTTTTTCCTGTATGATTTTAAAGAACGGTGCTGTCTAAGGTACTACTATCTTTAGCTATTCACATTTGGAATTGCAAATATAATTTTAATACTTTGCATGCTATTTTGAACAGATATCTGTCCTTAGACTGTTGCGCTCAGTGACTCAGGTTAAGGAGGAATATCAGACACTCCGCCAAGATATCCTGGAGGTGCAGCAGCTTCAGAAGCAACTTTCGGAATCTTTAAGAGCTCAACTCTTGCAGGTGCAAGGACACTTCAATATTTTGCGTAACAAAATAGTTGGTCCTAACAAAACACCACAGCTAAAATAAAAATGGGGAACTTAGATATCTAGATAATTTTTCTTTTATTTGCTGATTTTATAGTTATTTTCAAATTGATTTTCAATGCCAAAACTTAAACAAAAATTTTATAATAATTTGCCTTATACTAGTGAGCTTGCCTCAACCATAAAGTATGGAAATAAATTGCACACAAGTAGGCAGCTTACAAGGCAGATTATTTTTCAAGTCAAATTTGCTAATTTCTTACATGTTTTCAAATTTTACTGATCCATTAACAACATGACAGGGAACAAATGGAAAAACTGACAAATAAACTATTTGACACGTGCTTTACTCGCGGTGCTGGGGCCAATGGAAACCAACAACTTTTCATTTGAGATTATTTGTTTGTAATCAGTGAAATTTGAAAACATAATTTAAACTTTAGTTGAGTTCACTCATACTGAAAAGTTGCATACTGAAAATAATTTTTTTCTATTTATTCTCGCTACATCTTTATTTGTCTTTCAAACTTGTATGGAAGAATAATTCCAAAATCTTGCACTGCATTTTTCTAATAATTCTACCACTGCATTCTTATTAGAAAATCTTTAAGAGCAAAATGATGTACTACATTGAGGTGTTTACTGTATATGAAGAAGTAAAAAAATTCTTTATTCAGTTGAAAAAAATAATCCAATATTAAATGCAGTAAATCCAACAAGGTGAAACTAGCGAAATAATATAAAGTAATAAAATTAATAATGCCTTAAAACATAGGTGCGCATTTAATGGGACTATGTGTACTATCTTTAGCACTATACTTATACTGTTACTCTTACAGCGTAAACAATAAGGATCCGTTACCTTTTAACGTAACTGAACTATTAATAATTACTATTAGTAAACCCTAACGTTTTGTCGATAGTTGATACATCAGCCTTTTCAAAAGTGATTTGGACTACTTTAATTCTATGGCACCTACATTAATATACAATCTCATATCACGGTTTAACTGTACTTAACTACAAAATTTGTATCTATTCAATCAATTAGAAATACAGCACCGCCCAGTTTTTCCTTACTACTTTTGAAATTACGGCGACTGTCAACAAAACGTTATTCCGTGACTGATATGTATTTCACACAATCTGCAACGTAATAGCGTACATTTGCGAAGTACGTTGCACGGGTAGCATTAAACGAAGTCAATTTTTCGCAATAAGACAATTATAAATATCAATTCAGTCACGTATGGTTTGCTGATGTTTATTAAGAAAGTGTTAGGTTTTCTATGCACAATTAATAGTAAAGTATATTTCCATGGAGTGTCGCGAAGTCTTCGAGATGAGTTCAAACGTTCAAAGTATCTGCCAAGGTTTAGAGAAAATGTAAAACCATTTTTATAGCTAATATCACCTAAAAAATACCAATGGCTAATTGAACTCGACACGAAGAACCGACACTGTAACGTAAACCTACCTTTACTTAAAATCAAAATACTTAACGAAGAGAAGAATGGTCTGGAACGCATTCGAAATGTGCCAAATAATGTTGGTCAATTAGTTTGGACTTTTGAGTGATAACACACAGTGAGACGTGTTCAGAAGTCATAAACGACACTTAGCACGGAGAAAGCTGTTTGGAATAGTATTACTATTTTTTTTTTATTTTCCAACTCCAACTAATGTGCCAATGATTTTTGATCGATCTGTACAATATTCTGAATTCAGAAGTAAAGTAGACTAAGAATTTTTTAAAGTTATTATAGTCTACATATCACAATAAAAGCCTTCTCCGATCTAGATTTTAAATAATTTTTTTTTTTCATATTTTTGTCCTCTGCTTTAATCGTGTAACGCAGGCAATGAAATATTCTGGTAGAATATACAGGGTGTTTTTTAAAGGCGCCATGTAGCCTGTAATGTTCTTGACATAATAAGTAGTGGACACGTAACATGTAGCGGACCAGTCAATGTTAATTATTATAAGTGTAAACATACATAGCGTCTTCCGAATATATTTAATATACTACTACTTTGACACGCGATTGTAGCACTATGTCGCCTCTTTAGAAAAACACCCTTCAATGTATTCACCCGTAATACATTTATCTTCATTTTTATTGAGTTTATTTATTTTTTTACACATCAATACGACGAATAAGTTTTTCTTTTTTAACTATTTTTCGTACATACTAATAGATGTGTATGTATATCTAAGTTTACACTTTATCAATTTTTCAATTTTTGCACTGAACGCACCCTAACCTTTGATAAACTGTCAATTGAACAGGCCAATTCCAAATGCCAGCGGTGCGTCGTTATTCTGCGATAAGAAATATGGAAATTACGTCTTTTTACGGTCAACGGGTGGAACATTTTTAATTGTTTTTTAATGTCACTAATTATAATTTTACGTCGTTTCTTAAGAGATACTTAAGATAATTGCTATTTGTAATTAACGACCTTTAATGTGGGGATGGTCATCTTTTTTTACTTAATTTGATGTCACATAAAGCTTGGCAATTTTAATTTTGCTCGGTTAAATTGCAGATGGACATCGATTGAGAGTTAAGGATACACGTGCGATATCGCCCATTGGAATTGGCTGTGAAATTATTAGAATTAGTCGAAGATGTGTTGATTATTATTGATTCCATGTAATTGCTCAAAAAATTTCGATGTATATTTGAAAAAAAAGGAAACCAGAAATACGATAAAGGAAAAAAAAATCTGTAACTTTTTAGATATTTATCACATTATTACGAAATAAACTGTTATCTCTGTAGCAAAAATATCAGTTGACTATTAATGCGAATATTCGTCTAAACCCCGAATCCTATTGTCATCGCGGTAGTCCCTGGCAAAAATCAAAAGCGACAGTTTTTGATCGATGAACCTCGGCGAAATTTGGCCTTGGTTAAACGACAAATCCCATCGTGACGATTATCAGCCTACGGTAAAGCCGTTAATTGTATAGACGCGCGCAACAAAGTACAGCAGTAGCTTTAATAAAAAATAATTTTTTCGGTTCGTATTACCGAATTAACTATTAACAATCAAATTTTTTTATAATTGGTGCTCCATAAGTCTCTCGACATTTTATAGCAGTACCTCCAGTTTGTTCTGGGTGTGCAAAGTCCTAGCACGTATTTTTGTGTGTGAAAAAGTATGCCTGTACTCCAGAGACTGATTGATCGCACGGAATTGGCAGAGTCTATTTTTTTTTATTTTATGTTTCTACAAACTGCGCTATACGCGCCAAGCGTTATTTTCTACTCAGACGTGTCAAGGGCCACTCACGTCACTTTTCGTATACGGAGTTCAGTTTCATTACTTTATCCTTTTTATCTTTCACTTTTTTTTTTTACGCAATACCCTTCTGATTTGGAACGATTATTTCTGGTGGATTAAATATTCTTCATTTGAGAAATACAAAATTTGCCATGTGCTGCTGTATGTTTCATGTCCGTATTCGTAATGCATATTAAGGATGAACGTTGGACGTGTACATCCTACACAGAACCAGGGAAGAGTATCAAGGAAAAAGTGTACACGCACGGAGTATACGGTACCGCGTAATTACGTAGGATTCGCGAGACTAATGAAATAGCGCTGTTTGGCATGCTGTGGAGCTTTAAATATTTATTATCCCTCGGGAAAAAATTATACTCTCCATTCGCTCGTGATTGATGAGCTTGCACCTGAGTACAAAAGAGAAGCGTGTTACCTTCAAGGATGGCGTCTATCTAGTCTCACCACATTACATGTTCACCTCGGAAAATCCTTGGGGAAAACCAGCCCAGGAAAATCTTAAAGCCAGGTACTCATAGCACCATGCCGCCTACTGGTGATAGGACTGGTAAGGAAGTATCATTTTACTCCTCACAGTAGAAATTGAGATGAGACCCTGATGGTCGACCTGAGGTAGCAGAAGTGTTTGCGAGGAGAAAAATACAAGAATTGGAGTCTCTCAAAAATGATAGGCGGACTCCATAACGTGTAAACGTCCGTAGAAAGCGTGGTGAGAATCGATTCGCGGATGTTGCAAGGAGGACGATAGCATCTGCGCTGAACAAGGAGTCAGAACTCTTCCAAGAGCCACGAGAAATGCCGTGGAAGAGGATTAAACGTAATGGCTCTTTATTTATTTATTTTTGTTTGTTATAAAATTTTGTATTGTACTTTATAAACATTTTTGAAATTCTAGGTGGTACTTTCTTTAGAAGACTACAGAAGCTACTGTCCTCTTCGCGTGAAGCAGATGCTTTGATGGTAGGACACCTTTTATGTTCTTCTAACAGTACCTACCCAACCTTTAAACCCTCTTGGGAACAATGCCACCCCTTGAAACAATCGCTGAACACATTCAGTCAAGCGTCCTCACTCGTTCCCGAAGTAATCACGGTTAGTAGCTTGAAATTAAGACACGATTCTTCATCCAAACAATCAGAAGATTGTTACTAATGTTTATTGACTTTATTTTCAAGTTTCTCTCATGCGCGACCGAGTAGCTTGGATGGCTGCAAAAAATTACCCCGTAGGAAAACCACGAAGGGGCAGTGGGGGATACAAATACCCTTTGGTATTTTGCAAGAGTCGATGGGATTTCAAAGAATTCCTAAACAATTTTGGGACGCATTATATGCTGTAGTTAGACGCATTCCATCCCTATTGCAATATTCAGTCAATTAGGTAATGACTATCTGGAATTTTCTAATATTTGTAGATTTTATTTTTTTTAAATTCATTAATTTAATGAGGTCAATTTTGTCTTTAGATTTTGACTGGAGTGCCTAATGCAGTAATGAAAAATACGGAGTATCTTATTACTTGTATTATTTCATTACCAGTTCTAATCAACCTCGTCTCCGCCATTTTCTCATCGCAACTCGAGTTTCCGCAATTCCATTCGAGCCGTCTTGGCCGCTTGCCGACGTCATCAACCACTCTTTTTTTTTTTCTTGCTTTCCGGTTGGTTATTACTAATAAAACAGTAATTATTCACGTGGAAATTGCTGCAGCAAGTTATACAACGTTAGTAATGGGTGATAAACGTGATGGCGGTGCGATAATGCTGTTTACCAGGTGGATTAATGTCATCTTTTTCCGTCATGCCATAATCGAGCAAATACGTGAGAAAGAATGTTTTACTGTTTTGAAATTACAGATAAATTTTGTTTATCCTATAGTGTTAGACTTTGCATCTTTCTTCCTATATATGGATATACCGTACGAGAAGGTAGCATCTTTACGCTTGCTGCGCTTACAACTGTTCCATCCGGTTCGGTTCCGTTCTCATAAAGTATACTTACTTAGAAGCGGAAAATATATTTATAGTATTTCCATCCTCTTACGCAGGAAAAGTGTTTTTTTTTTCCTATCCGACAAGCGCTTTTACCGAAAGTGTCTTCTAAGTAAACGATTCGCCGTATCGTGCAGCCGCGTTTTGCCCGCAGATTCAAATTTCTCAACTGCTTCTTGGACAGATGGAAAATTTGTCACTGACACTGGAACTTTTATTAAAATATTATAATGAACATGAATTTAAGCACCAAAAGATAATAAATTTCCATAAACAATCAAAGATTTGGAGTACAATTTTTTTTTTTATTTTTCACTGAAACTTATTGACCCCAAGGGGTATATCCGGTTCGCCATGTAGGGTTCAGAACTTTACTTGTAAATCAGTCAGTAGACCCCAGTAAATCGTATGCAGGTCGTTTCAAAGTATATATGTCGGGGCTTGAGAGGGTAGTAGAGATATTCAAGATTCCGGTATAATAATGTCTCAACAATAGTGCTTGATTTTGATATTTAAATCAGATTCGAAAATCTACAAATTGCTGACATGGCCAACACAGGCGAGAATGCCACAAGATTATACAGGTCGATTCAAAGTGGAGTATCATGCAAAAAATTCTTCTCCGTACCAGACTAGGGCACTCTCCTACTCTTACCACCACTCTATGTGACTCCCATACGAAGAAAGGCACTTGATGCCGCATAAGCCCCCCGTAGAAGAGATTCTGCGCAATCGAGCAGCCCCAAACTAGGGGATGATCGTCCCCCGTTCCGAATAGAAGATTCGCGGAATTCGTGAATTCTCGCGGCAGTCTGGGCGCCGTGGCAAAGAACGTGCCGTTCAAGGAGAGCACCCACTATATACCTTAGAATATATATCTATACCGGATCTAAAGGATCCTTTCTATGTCGGACGCTGTGTTCTCGAGACTAGCCAGCCTGGAGGATACGAGTCTGCGCAGTGATGTTCCAGTGGGTTCTGCTCCTGAGGGTGTATAGAGTGAGTCAGTGAGCCTGAGGGATGGTTGGGCGCCTATACGAATTCAGAGGGTTGAATAGAGAGTGCGATCAGACTCGGTGTGGAGCTCTCGTCGAGCCTGTATAGGGAATGATTTCGGTTTTTAATCTAAGGGTGTGGTGGTAGAGTGGGAAACGTGTATCGTCAGAATACAGTGGGTCTTCTTCGGGCATAACCATCCCCGATGACGTTGCCCTCGCTGGTAGTGACTTTCGTGGGGTCGTAACACGTGTGTGAATATAAGCGAGCGAATAAGAGAGAGAGAGAAAGAGCGAGAGAAAAATATATATCTCTTATCCTATACATTAAACGGAAAAACCAACCCTGCGCTTTAAGGGAGGTATCAACCCCCCTCGTGGGATATCAACTGCATTGTGTCGTGTAAATTGCAACTTTCATATTTTTTATTCACAATTATTTATATAACGCTTGCACATCTATTTAGAGTATATATACTCGCTTGGATGTGATATCGTGGTTTAATCAAAAGTGTCAAAGATTTTAATAATCAACGCTCAGACTTTTATCCAGTTTAAATATTATACAGTGTTACTTTCGTAGCATGAAAATAATTTATCGTCAAAGTCCGACGGTAATGCGATTGCCAAAGCCTGTGATACCTGTACCCTTGGGTGCTTCTGGTATTTCAGTGTTATTTTAAAGAGGAGCAATTAAAAGGGTTTAGGAAAGAGATATATCTATGTATATAGCTTTGTGTGTGTGTGTGTGTATATATATATATATACAGTATCTTGCCTAAAGTAACGCATTAATTCAGCATTTGGTACTTGCGAGGGTAATATGTCGTGTGTAGCGACGTTATAATGTACGGCTGAAGGGGTAATTGATAGGGTAACCATAACCTATATGTATTATATAGATATATTACGCATTGCATATGTATATATAAATATATAACATGACGGTTTGTTGTATAGATAGTGGGGAGGTACGACATTGATACTCTGGACATTATTCGACTGATCTCGCGGTGAAATACACATGGGGTAACTTATTGTCAGTTGACGACTGTAAGTTAGGGTTGATGTTTTCGCTTGTAGGAAGTCCGTTAGGAGGTCGGGACTTCGCTGACTGCGGGACTGTAGATACGATTTGTGGGATACCGAGTTCGGAATTCGCCCCAGGGAACTCTTGGGAATTCTAGATGGGAATTTACGTTGGAATTTCAACGCGGTGACAACGCGACTCGCTGAGAATCTCATTGGCTCATCCGTGACGCAACTTACGCTGTCAAGATAGGGAGGTCGCGCGATTCGCTTTGTGAGCGAGAAAACGAATTTCGTGGAGTTGGACTAGATTTTGTAGAGGGAAATTTTTTTTCAATTGACAATTCGTAATTTTCGCTAAAAATTTATCGAACGTATGTAAATATTTTATTTTTACATTTTAATGCTTTTTCTCCTCACAGGGTCGATTAGCAAAGCGGATGTCAGTATTGCTCGAGGATCTTTTGGAAGCGAGCCAATTTCCAGTAAAATTCTGTTATTAGTTTGCCAAAGGCGAGGGCGACGTACGAACGAGAAAAGGAATAAAAGTAAGACGCAAAACTTGAGAGAAAGAGAAAGTTAATGGAAGGAATGTATCTTGAGTAGAAAATGAAGTAGCAAAAATCAAAAGAATCACTTTCGACTTTCGGTAAAATTCATTTGCTTGCAAAGTTAACGTAAGAGTAATATATTACTGTAAGATTCATGGGTGACTTATTGGATTAAACAACGTGCCGTTTGTGAGTAACGATTCTTAATTCAGGGTGAAACGTCTTGGCAGCATCGGATTTACATTTCCCAGTAACACAGGCTAAACGCAATACCTCAGTGTCGAAGGTGACAAAATTAAGCATAATTAATTTGTCGACGTAAAACAGGATCGGCATCCTCCCCATAGGCAACTACCTACACAGCCTCTCTTCCGAAATCCTAATTGTTCTCCTTCGCTTTCTATTTCTCTCTTCTATTCATTCATATAATCTTGCTTCTTCTTCGGCCCTCCTATCCATCGTGGAATAACCAAATTTCGTACTTTACCAAACTCCAGAATCTCTTGACAATCGACGAAATTACATTGTTTCAAATTTCTTTTATTTTCTTCTTAACTTGTTCGGATTTCATTGTAGCCACTGACATCTATCTGCCGCTCGTAGTGCAGTTATTTCTTTTCAGGCTCTCAAACTCTCATAGACATTCAATCCTCGATGCTCACGTAGGAAGTATATGGTTTGTCCTATCAGGCCAGACCAAGGCGTTCGTATAAAATAAGCGAACCGCGAGAAATGACCGTGACTCAATCTATCAGGGATATTAGCAAGGCCTGTGGACGTGCGCGAGAATTCGATACCGAACGTTCGCCAAGCTCATTCGAGCGTCCTAGATCCTCTCCGCGTTCTATTAGAGGCTCCTTTTTGCTAAGCCACTGATTCGTGGCGGCGCTTATCCGGCCGTACGTTGCATATACGTAGATACATATATTTTTAGCGTGAGCAAGAAGGTTCGAAGGGAGGAGTAATAAGGTAGATTGGTTTGAAGTAATAGGGTGAAGAGGAAGAGAAAGAGAGTAAAAAAGAAAGCTTATGTTTCAGAAGAAGGTCAGGTCAAGTGTTTATGTATCCACAAAGCAGGGCACGTTAAATAAAGGTTGCATAAGGTTGTACACTGCGGGACATTAATGCCGTCCCGGGGTGGAGCTAGTAGGAAGCGGGAGTGGGGCGACCGGCAGTGGCGA